>JASKDV010176869.1:0-12973 GCA_032466395.1 Aegires albopunctatus
GTGTGAGAGAGAGAGAGAGAGAGAGAGAGAGAGAGAGAGAGAGAGAGAGAGAGAGAGAGAGAGAGAGAGAGATCTTGAATTCCTCAAAGGCATTCTAAGGTAAATTCAACTCAAACATAGATAATAATCAATGAGATAATAAACTAAACAGCCCCGAGACCAGGTAAAAAGAACTTGACATTAATTTTTTTCCCGCAGTTAAGACTCCTCGTAGCATTCCCATGGACAGATTGATTGATAAGATAGAGACGAGACGGGCTGTAATCCACAAAGTAGTCGAGAAACGCTGTAAAATTTCGATACAAACATTAACATTGCAACGCTGATACTTGAGAGCTCTTTTGGCAATAATTAATTTGACCTTTCGCTCTTTTCTTCTTTGGGCTCTCATCATTGTCATCGCTGTTCGTGATGCGATTTGTAACGTCTTGTCGTCTGCAGTAAAATGATACCCATAGGACGGCATGGCTGTCTTTGATGAACAAATACGAATAATGCCAATTGTAGCACGCGATCCTACCATTTATGGCAAGATGAAGACGGGGACTTTCCAAAATTCATCTCGGCGCCTGTCAGAGTTCAAGTGACTTACGAGGCAATAGCGTCTTGGAAAAAAGCGTCCGATTCTCAAAGCGAGACGCATTCATTCTTGTTCTCGCCTCGTTACTCTCAAGTTTCTAATTGTAAGAGTTGCGAACGTGGTTTGCGATACTCCATGTTTTATCTGGGAAGATAATTATTTTGGTGTCTATCTTTCAAAATATATACGTAATTGATAAATCAAGTTTCCCTTTTCAGCCATTTGCTTGAATTAGAAGCGCCAATATTTTGAGCATTCTAATTGTTTATGTTTGTTATTTATTGTTTTTATATCTGCGCAGGAAGTGAAAGGAAGATTGTTGATCGCAAATTAAATCATTATTACAAATACCTCCAAGCTGCGATATTTCAAAATATATCGGTTAACTTCGTCATTTTCTTTTCTAGATTGTCGACATTTAATACTCGGTTCAATAAATTACAGAATAATAAATGATAAAATTACCTTTATGTTATATCAGTTTACGTTTGGGGCTATTTCGAGGAAAAGACTGAATTAACTCAGGTAATTGCCTCGATGCTGTATAACAGGTTAGCAATAGGGGTAAATTGTCTTGCCCAAGGAAAAGCCGTCAGCAAAGTGTGTTCGATCCTGGGAAGCTCAGGTTAAATTGTAAGTACTCTTCCATTTGACCATCTGCTACCATCTACGTTAAGAATCTTCATGACCCTGCTATAGCCTAAGGCATCGAATCCACAGCATCCATGCAGATCGTATAGAAAATGCATGGTTGCCTCTTAAATTATATTTCGATATTCGCCTTACACTTAAATTAGCAGCCAGACTCCAATCGTAGGAATTTGTTCCTGCTTCCGCTCTGTGCGAATGGTGTCCCCCTGTATCTCCTTTTTCTGGCCAGATAAACTTCAGGTCTGTATGGATGCTGTGGAGACGCAGCGTAAGTTATGCCGCGGGATGAAGGCGCGGTTATTGGTTTGATCCTTCAATGAACATAGAGAGTGTTTTGGAGTGACCTATTCTTGAAATCAGACATTGTCTACCAGTGAAAGTGATGTTACACCTTTTATTGTTACAATTTGTGCAAACATTTGTCTTAGAAGTCTCCCTCGTTATAACTCCACTTTTACCATTTTCTTTTGTTTAATAAATTGTTACAACGTCTTGTACTATGATGTTGTGCTTAGCTCACAGCTTTTGGTATGACCAGGTAAGGTTATTTCAAATCTTTGCGTATGTTTGGCTATATCACAATCTGCTGTTTCTTTGACAGCGATTCAGTTTGAATGTAAACTAGAATTTTGATTGGAAATTTGGATAGAAATGCATTGCAATTTGCACAGTCTTAATTTGTATTATTATTGCTGGCTGCAGTGAACCAATCAAATTCACACCGATATTACATTTAAAGCAATTAGCTGTCCTGTTTAATTTACGCCAACGCCAACCAGTGAACCGCGTACTCGACGAAGCCAATCACACCCCTTGGGGACTTCCGCTTACCCAACTTGCTTACCCATCATGCCTTGGGAACAGCGATATCACATGAGAGGGGATGAGAATCCGTTAATCTGAATTGTACTGCTGAATCTCCCATTTTCCTTATTTGATCAGAATCTTCGCTGCGACATTTGATGACTAGGAAAAGATGGAGGCAAGGGGCTTCTTGGAGTTGATGAAACAGTCAGGGAATCAAATAATAGTGATTACAAAATGACCCCAGATAGATTGTGGGAGGAGTAAATAAGGGCTCTAGGGAATGGAATTAATCATGGGATTGTGAATGAGAAAGGATTACTATGAGAGACTTAACACGAGACTGCAAAGGATAAAATAGTGTTTTCGATTTATGCAAAGAACTTTGTTTATGATTGCATTCATTTAGAAATGTTGTTTTTTCAGCAAGTTAATAGAAGATAATCTGTATCTTCGCATCAAGCGCAAACTCACAGACTTTAACTCTTTGAACACCTCGTTACCGTGAGAGAAAGGTATTTAACTATTTAAACACATCGTTACGGTGTGGGAAATGTAATTAAAAAAGAGAATTTTACAAGGCAAGGACGCAACAACTCTATACGCTGGGAACCAAATCCATCAAATTCAAGATTGGAAATTGACCAAGCTATCTTCTCTACTAAGTACGGATTTGTGAAAGAAAGAGGGATAGGAAAAGTTGTGGTGGAGATGGAGGAGGGGGGGGGGGAGAGCCTGGTGGGTTAGTTTATGTTTTGTAGCAATAGCGTTTTAGTTTATTGTTGGATTATTTGAAAACAGAATGCGATTATCGAATCACATGGCTCTAGCCTTCTTACTCCAACTACAGTCATAATAACTTGAATAATGCGTAACAATCTTTATAGTATGTTGATATGTTGATACTGGAAGGGTACAATGGAAATATAAGATCAAAGTCCATTAACAAAAGTAATCTGAGTGATGTATTTTACATCCCGTTTCCCTTCAAAGAGGGCATTTGGTTTGAATTGCATGAATAATATAATCATTGGAATTCTCCAGAAAGGATTCTAATTGTCTTTGCATTATAGATTTCATATTTTGTCTGACAAGAAAAATGTATAATTCAAAATGTTCAAAAATGGACTCTGATCTTTCTTCTACTGAGCCCTTCGAAGCTACACAATAAAAACATTACATCGAAAATAATATGCGTGTTATTTACATTAATCCAATCATACATTCATAATAAATCAATTACATATTATGTTATACTCATTCATATCATACACATCAGATAAAAGAGTACTAAATGTAATAAGCATTGTACAGTACATATACAGTTACATAATCAAACATAAGGTGGTCGAGTGGTTAGCGAGGTCGGCTTTCAGTCGAAATGCTATGAGTTCGATTCCCGCTGGACCTTGGTCCGACGTTGAGACCTTGGGAAAGTCCCTTTACTTCTTTTTTCATCACCGCGTTCAGGCGTAAAAGAGTTAACGGGGGCTAGATGGCCGAGTGGATAGTGGCATTGCACAATAACCCGGGTAAGATCCTTGGGTAAGATAATTCACCCCGAAGTTGCCCACCCGTGGCGCTGCACTGCGGCTGACGCCTGTATATGTTGGCCTTTCCTCGGCATAGATACGAAAGAATGATTTTCCCTACGGAAATAATAAAGGAAATTTTATCTTTTGATTTTTTAAATCTATGTTATCAGTTACCGTATATAGAAATATATACAATAAAAAACTCTGACTAAAAAATATATAATTTAAAATTTTGCTGGTAAATGTACAATGCAATAATATTCTTTAGATTCTAAATACAACGATTGCCTCTTTCAATTTGTACAGTTTAATATCCAAAAGTATGTCATGTTTGGTAGAGCATTTTCTAACACACAAGCTTTCATATTTTATCAGGCAGGCAACGTAAAGTAATTCATATTTAGCACAAATAAATGACATAAGAGCAGTCAGATGTGACGTCATGATGGAATTGGACCTGGAGGAGGACGACGAATTGGGCCGGATAGCACGGAGAAGCGACATTCAACATAGCAACCCTGAAGATTGTGGGACGGACTGAAAGAAGAAGAATTGACATCAGAACATAATTTAGAACATTACTTATAGATGGAACATGTGAATTTCATGGTTAAAAAAGTACATAGCTGTGTGCTAATGATTCGGTGATAAGGCTAACAAACATAAGGCTTACACTATCTTTCTCTTTTACATTTTAGAAAGAGAGGTCTTTTGGTGCGATCTGATACTTTGATTTGGGCTGCAAGTCTATTTAACTCTATAAGGACGTGCGTGTCCAGTCACAAACACCAGTTGACAGCCAGCGTTTTCCGTCTGTCATCACTGTCACTACATGTCATTCCGTACCTTTCAAATTCTCAAACGGGGCGGATGATAATCATGGCGCAGTTTTTAATTTTTGATTGTTGAAATTTTAAAATCAATATCATTGACATGAAAGAATCTTAAACACCGTGGAGTCATGAAATTGGACACCAACGATAATAGTGAGGCAAATAGAAGTACCCGGTGCAAAGTAAAGTATAATAAGTAGTTCTTATACAGCGCGCATATCTACAGCACAGCAGAGCTCATGACGCATTTCACCGGCTATTACACTCCTCTGACTGACAAAAATACGAAACACATAGGTCAAGAAGATATGCAGAATATCAGGCATGAATATAGTACTTGGACAAGGACAAAGATTACTGAGTCAAGTGGGATAAGTCGTGGGGTGAAGTACTGACGCATCACCAATAACCTGTGGTTGTTGAGAAACTTGCGCCTAGTGCAATTAGATTCCACCATTGTGCGGCATCGTGGTATAGAGGCAGACAATTGGGCCCTAGAGGTCCCAGATTCAAATTCCCGTTGGGCGCGATGTTGAGTTCTTGGTAAAGACACTTTTCATGCATCTCTCACAGTACCCAGGTGTAAAATGAGAACCTGGCTGTAGGTAGAGGAAGATCTTGTCAGTTTGCTAGAGTGAAGCGCCTTTCACCTGGTCACATTTTCACAGGAGTGGGGAAAAAAAGGGGGGGGGGGGGGGAGGTTAAGAAGGATTTTGGATTACGATGGTCTGTTGAAATGTATTAAAACCACTAGGCCACTGACACCCAAAAAAAAAAGACATAACCGTTGTTATCGATAATGTTTATTCAAATAAACTATTTAAAACAATATCATATTTTACTATATTTAACAATAACATGAAATCAAAGAGTTATAAGATAAGAAATGAATGATAAGATAAGGTGTACTTTATTAACCATTTCTGAACTTATGTTTGTGCAGATTAAGGCTCATATCACAAAAGCAAACATAGAGTATTCAAATAAGAACATGGTGTAGGTATGAATCTCCAAATTGATCATTAATCTATCTATCTTATATTATAAATGTGACCAAGCCCGTAGATGTGACCAACCAATAAAACAATTAATTATTGTGATACGTTTGTTCCCAGTAAACAAATTTATGTATTCAGATAGCTAATTGATAAAATTACCTAAACATTTCTTACAAACCGATTTCCAGAATAGCCGGATTATTTCTCACATTATTATTTGTATTTATTAATTAAAAATGATCCCAAACCAGGCATTCACTCCTTATCACTACCAATCCAACTTCCAGAGTGAGAAACATTCAATTTTGACCGCTAGAAATTAGATCTAAAATAGAGAAAAACATAATGGGGATACTTTGACTAGATCTACGTGTGAGTGTGTGTGTGTGTGTGTGTGTGTGTGTGTGTGTGTATGTGTGTGTGTGTGTGCGTACGTGTATGTGTGTGTATGTGACTTCCCTGTCGACTCAGCAGTGAATGGGTAGCTAGTTCTATTTAAATCCTGTAAAAGTAGAGTCGACATGGAACGCAATGTGTCAAAACTACCACGTGAATCCGTATGCCTTAAAAATAAATCTAACTCTCCGCTCAATAATTTCTCTTATTCTAGATCTAGATTTAAATCAAGCATAAGTTTTAGAGGAGAGGATAGCAATATTTTATTCTTAGTATTCATCTGAAGTATGGATGGTTTGCTTCATCACTTATCATTGGTAATTACTAATACATCAACGTACTCTTTTCCCCGAGCGAAGCCAGATACCCAGCTAGTAATGTAATTTTTATGGCTAAATCAAAGCAATACATGTTTTATAATTATAATAGTATTATAATATTTCATGTGTCTTGTGTGTATAGAAGCACACATGTTAAACAAATATAATAATAATTTAATGTATGGGTCTTATATAGTAGGTACAGAAGTAATTTAATTTATGGGTCTTATATGTATAGAAGCAAGCTGTTATACAAATATAATAATAATTTAATTTATGGGTCTCTAATGTATATGAGACATGCTATACAAATATAATAATAATTTAATTTATGGGTCTCTAGTGTATAGAAAGAGACATGCTATACAAATAAAATAGTAATTTAATTTATGGGTCTCTAATGTATAGGAGACATGCTATACAAATAAAATAGTAATTTAATTTATGGGTCTCTAATGTATAGAAGGAGACATGCTATACAAATAAAATAGTTATTTAATTTATGGGTCTCTAATGTATAGAAGGAGACATGCTATACAAATAAAATAGTAATTTAATTTATGGGTCTCTATAGAAGGAGACATGCTATACAAATAAAATAGTAATTTACTTTATGGGTCTTTTATTGTATGCACAAAAGTACACTTGTAAAGGAACTAACATGTTATAAATCTCCTTTAAGATAAACATAACATTTTAAAAGTAACAATAATATATCATATGCTTGATACAAATAATTATGTGAAATACAGATTATGATTAAATAGTATATGGATATCCATAAAATAATCTTCAGTAAGTTAAGATAATCAATTATCATAGACAGATAATGCTATGGTATCATGGATCTTCCTAGCAATATCACTTTTAAAGGCATTGATTTATACTTTTGCAGCACTTGAGTCTTCAATGTCTTGAAATTATAAAGGGAGGGACCTATCATATAGGGGAAAATATAACAGGAAAGAACACATAAAAAACATCAGATGATAATGAACACGAAACTAGTGAAACTCTCTTCCGCTCGATTATCTTTTCCGCCTTCACTTATAATATTTTGATCTGTTTTAACCCAATGAAGACGTTCCCGGTAAGCAGATTATCTTTTCCAAAAGACAGGTGGGTACTGAGGCAGAAGAACTCAGTTCCAAGCCCAGACAACATCATCATCGCAGTCTATTATTAGCAGTCAATCAATATGCTTGATTCAAACGTAACCAAAATGAACCAAGAATGCAGGCGAGGAAAATAATTAAGGAAACCGCAGCGATTTGGTCCTTCCATGCTTTAATTATTCATAGAACGGTGTTTGGTTGCCAATAATGTAAAGTTCTTGCATGTCGTCTCGGGGGTGTTCTGTGTCATCACTTCCTTGGACAAATCAGAATCTGTGTAAGTTGACAAGATTCATCTGTATGTAAAATAGGTTCGAATCATCGGGGATAGCCACGAGCGTGACGTCACATATGAAAAGGAGGTTTGATCAAATTTCATAATCTACTCCTTTTGCGAAATGGCGACATATTGGGTAAAAGAAAAAAAAAATGGCTTCCGCAAAGTTTGATAAATTCCCATGAGTTAGAAAAACAGATTTTTTTCGGTCAGAATCTCATCTTGTAAATATTTCTTATCCAACATCGTTAGTAAATCAACCCAGACTGCAATTAGTTAGTCTATATCTTAATCTGTCTTTGCTTTTTGTCTCCAAAGTAATGTCTGAGAAATTTGAGAGCTTTTCTTCATTCATAAATCATTTTGAGGGAAGACCAATAAAGTCTAGATCCAGTTGACAATCGAAAAACACCAAATGTTAAAGAAAGATCCTACCCCCGCCCTCTCTATCCCTATCTTATTCTATTCCCTCCTCCTCCCACACACATTCGTTTCTGGGGTGATTTTGCTAAAATCTGCTGGTATGATAATAAGCTTTTCGCCTCTCTCATTGCTGCATTTTTATATAATTCTTTTCTTTTGCTATTCATCAGTTTGACTAGGTAGTCTTTCTTTCATCCTTCAAATAGGACCTCCTTATTCAATGTCATCTGGAAGATTGGATGTAGTATTTTTGCAGTTGTGGCAGAGTTTGTTTTGAGTGCAACTGAATGGATACGACCTGCTTTGCGCCAAAACAATCTTATCCATTCTTAAAATGCCTTTTATTGCTATAATTACTCAAGCTTTGGTATAGAGATTTGTGTTGAATTTTAGCTCTTTGCCGGCTAAGGGTATATTATTATTTATTGCCATTTCAGCTGGTGGTGCTCTATTTAGAATTTCTCTAAAACTTTCCGCCTACCTGTTTCTTTGGATGTTTTCGTTTTGGGCGCATTGTCCATTTCTTTCACTTGTTGGAATGGGTTTGCATTTTAATAGAGCGAGGTGCTTCTGATTATCACAGTCTTTTCGTTAACCCTTATTGTGCTGCGACTTCTGCTTCAAGTCATATATCGATTTGTTATCTTTCGTCTTGACGCGTACTCTTTCACCTCCTTAAGTTGAATCCATAATTGGTATGAATCCTGTGGATTTCATTGAAAGCTTGAGTTTTATTTACAACAGCTAGTCACTATTGTTGCCTTTGTGAAGTTCAAAAAGTCTGTTAGAGAGCGATTTAAGTCACGAAGGACTGAGTTCTCGTATGTATCTAGGTATTTATTATTATTATTTAAATTAAAAAGTCTGGGCAATTTTTCTATTATGCCAAATTGCCAAATAAGGAACCGTTGATGGGATTATAAGTAAATGATTATATCGTGTGAGGCGAAAAAAAAAAAAGTCCGAAATCCAGGTGTAAATCAGTTAAAAATGAACGGATAGATTTAATCCTGACATAGTATAAGCATATCGCTAAATGCAATCCGATTTGTCTATATAGTGTTAGAGAAGTAAAACCCATACGTGACCACTATATGTTTCAATGATCATTTGATGTTTCAATGACCACTTTATGCTTCAATGACCACTTTATGTTTCAATGACCATTTGATGTTTCAATGACCACTTTATGTTTCAATGACCATTTGATGTTTCAATGACCACATTATGTTTCAATGACCACTTTATGTTTCAATGACGATTTTATGTTTCAACGACCACTTTATGTTTCAACGACCACTTTATGTTTCAATGACCTCTTTATGTTTCAATGACCACATTATGTTTCAATGACCATTTTATGTTTTCAATTACCATTTTGTTTCAATTACCATTTTGTTTCAATGACCACTTTTTGTTGCAATGACCACATTATGTTTCAATGACCACTTTATGTTTCAATGACCACTTTATGTTTCAATGGCCATTTTATGTTTCAATGGCAACTTTATGTATCAACAACCACTTTATGTTTCAATGACCATATTATGTTTCAATGACCACTTTATGTTTCAATGACCACTTTATGTTTCAATGACCACATTATGTTTCAATGACGATTTTATGTTTCAATGACCTTTTTATGTTTCATTGACCACTTTATGTTTCAATGACCACTTTATGTTTCAATGACCACAATATGTTTCAATGGCCATTTTATGTTTCAATGGCAACTTTATGTTTCAACAACCACTTTATGTTTCAATGACCACTTTATGTTTCAACAACCACTTTATGTTTCAACAACCATTTTATGTTTCAATGACCACATTATGTTTCAATGACCACTGTATGTTTCAATGGCCATTTTATGTTTCAATGACCACTTTATGTTTCAATGACCACTTTATGTTTCAATGGCCATTTTTTGTTTCGATGACCACATTATGTTTCAACAACCACTTTATGTTTCAACAACCATTTCATGTTTCAATGACCACTTTATGTTTCAATGACCACTTTATGTTTCAATGGCCATTTTAAGTTTCAATGGCAACTTTATGTTTCAACAACCATTTTATGTTTCAATGACCACTTTATGTTTCAATGACCACTTTATGTTTCAATGACCACTTTATGTTTCAATGACCATTTTAGGTTTCAATGACCACTTTTTGTGTCAATGACCACTTTATGTTTCAATGACCACTTTATCTGCCCTTATTGGAGGTATCGTATAGAAACAAGATGTTTCAATGACTACTTTATCTGCCCTTCTTGGTGGTATCGTATAGAAATTATGTTTCATTGACCACTTTGTCTGCCCTATTTGGTGGTGTCGTATAGAAATTATGTTTCAATGACCACTTCTTGGTGGTATCGTTGGGAAACTATATTTAGATAACTGTAGGTCAAAATTTGGTTAGCAAAAATCTAAAAATGGGTAAAATAATAGGAATTTATTCAGTGAATGTTAATTATTCACATGGTGATAAGCTTGGGAAAATCGTGATGAGATTTAATTTCAAGAGAGAAAACTAGGCACTAGACATTAATAAAGTAATGGAAGGAATCTGATGAGCCTGCGCTTGTATTCAGCAGCCGTCACAATCCAAATCATATACGACCACTTGGCATTTAACACAATAGAGACTAAATTTAGGAAGACTTGGACACCAACGGATAATATGAAGAGAAGTGAAATTAATTCGTCATCAATTTACTCTGGGATGTAACACGTCAAAATACAATAATATTTTATTTACAATTTTAAACATTATAAGTCTTTGTCATTACAAGGCTATGTAAGTTGTTGCAATGAAATTTCGTACATCGACGGGGAAAAAAATTGTGTATAACAAGTATCATTCATTGATGCAAGATTTCCTTCATCTCCGGCCTTGATGTATCACCACATATAAATATAAAACTTTGTTGAAATATGTAGATGTGTGAAAGATTAATATATTAATCATATCCTCTGAACTGATTTTTGATGGGTTTTCCCTAAAATTCATGATTAATATCCTTTTTGTATAATAAGATGTAATATTTAAAAGCATAATATCCCTAAAATCAGGTTTTTGGTGGTTAATCCTTAAATTATTAGACACTAAAGACTTAACTTACTTGACATTTCTTAGCCTGGATTTGTCATTAGTCGCCATTTTGTAGACCTAAAAACATACCCGTGTTATAAATGAAATCTAGGTATAGAATTAAGAATTTTTAATCGAGGCTCAGCGTTTTCCAGAATATAGATCATTATATAACGATATCCTATTCCTATTTTCTAAATATGGATACAAATTCCCTTTATTTGAACATGGCACCAATCAAGTGACCAATAACACGAACTGACAAATTTGGTTGTATAAAAAACAATCACTTGTAATTTAGCGAGAACCGGTTGCTTCTCAGCTCCCGTATTTTGGATAATAATCCTTAATACATTCAGATGCATCGATTGTAAAACACCTTTGAAATAAAATTTATACCTCACCTTTATACATTGCCATAATGTGTGACAAATAAGGGAATCGTTGATGGGATTTTAAGTAAATGATTATATCGTGTGAGGCGAATAAACAACTCATCCGAAATCCAGGTGTATCACTCAAAAATGAACGGATGGATTTCATCGAAGCTTTATAGACAAAACTAGTCATTATTCAATTTCTCTCTGTGTTATCCTGTATTACTTACTTACTTTTACTTTTTATTTTTTACTTTTTCGATCCTCTTGTACCTTATGGTGTCGAGGGGAGAAGCAAACTTCCTGTCCCGCGCCAATGTTATTGCCTCTTGCATGGACATGTTGTTTTTTGAAGTGTTCCTCGCACTCCCTGTATCTCTCTTTTTCTAGGTCTTTCTTTTTTCATGTAATCCTCGAGTCTTTGGTTATACGCTTTGGCGGCCGGGTTTTCTAGATTAAGTCTCGTCAGATTTCCGAACCATTTTATTATTTTAACAAACCAAGCAAAACGTAAAGTATAAAGCGTTCTTACGTAGCCCATCCTCACTTTGCAAACAATGCGCCTTACAGATCGTCTGCCATACCGCTGCATTTCAACATCTCTCTCGATCCCCAGGGGCGCTCTTCTTCTTCTTCAAAATAACTGACAAACTCAACAAGGTTGAGTATTACTGTTATTACGTCATTGATATATATATATATATATATATTACATTGTAGTTCTGTAAGGTATATAATTTGGTTTTAAGATGTGGGTCCCAGACAGAGCAAAAAGGCGCGATGCTCTGAAAAGATATGATTCTGACTATAGCCAAGTATTCACTTCACTTCATATTACGGTGAGAAAATAATTATGTATAAAGAACCTTTCGTCAAGAACTCAATATCGTATCCTTCCTACAATTAAGCCTAGGAACAATCGAACTCTAGCCCAAGTGTGGATCTCTAGAACGCGTTTATTATAAACTCAAATAATTAAGGAAACAAACGTCCGTTACAATTTGTCTTTTTGAGATATGGGATAAGGGCGATTATTAGACTAATGATCCGGACATTTCAGTCAGCGAGATTCTGGGTCGGGATAACGTGTTTGACAGCTTTTAATCATTGTTTGACCCCGTGAGTTGGTTCAAAAGTCTTCATGGTGTATTCCAATCTATTATTGAGGTTTCAACGACCACCTGAGCTCGGAGTGTGAATCCAATGTACTTCAGTGTAGCCTTCGAAGAAGTTTAAAGTACTAACGCATAGTAACGCTCACCAATCAAGGGGAATAATTGCCGATAACATAGTAATTCCCCACAGGTGGTCACAGCTATTCTATTTAATATACGTTGTATAATAACTTTCTTGTTCGAGAGAGACAAAGCTTTAAGTCGGATATTTTCAACATCGCACCCGTTACGCTAATACATTGGTGAAAATTGCTAGATAATCTCTAATACCTGTTTGCCAGACATTGACGTCAATTTATTGTCTAAATTTCTGAAAGGAAGAGAGAAAGAGAGAGAGAGAGAGAGAGAGAGAGAGAGAGAGAGAGAGAGAGAGAGAGAGAGAGAGAGAGAG
>JASKDV010176880.1:0-12972 GCA_032466395.1 Aegires albopunctatus
ATCTCTATCATCTTCTCCATCAAGATCTAAGTCACTCTCAGTGTCTATTTCACCACCATTGTCATTATCAGGGCTCTATTTCAACCTCATCATCTTCGCGAATTGGAGATCTATTGACCAGTTGCGAGAGCAAATTGAACACCATTTTCAAAAAATCATAACAAGACAAAGAATGCTTCGATTGTTAACCGGTAAACAGGAAAAGAAAGTAGAACTCTTCTACTTATAGAAATGGCGGATGTTGACTGCATGAAGAAACTGATTCTACACTTATAATGAGTATACGGGGCTCAATTATTAGCGGGCGACAACGGGCGATCCCGCACACTACGGTATCAGGCGATAGCGGGCGATAATGCTGCCTATGGGATATATAAAGAAAGAAGAGAAAAAAAAGAAAGCAAATATTTATTTCGTTTCTAGATGTTACATTCTTCTATCTTGTATTAGTGTCTCTATGTCTCTTGTCTACCACTAGACATCCGTCGTTAATTGAATCTGAAATGATAGAGAAATTAGAAACATTGATTAATAATTAACATAAATATTTACATGCCGCCAGAGTCGAACCTGCGCCTGAGACCACTGTCAGGATTAAGCGTTAGTGATTTCACCACTAAGCCAACTGGATTGTTGTGAAAATAGTTTTCTTTTTCTATATAAGTTTATAGTTATAAAGTTAAATATAGACTGGTTTTTCCACCGGATTTGAAGTAAAATGATTACTAAAATTATAATTATGTCATATGATTAAGTCGAGTGTGATAAGTATCGAGTGTATAGTAATCGAAGATGTTATGTTTCCGATCAATCCACTTTAGCTTATATAATATAACAGTTGGCTGAGCCTATGATCGTTGTCAGTCTATCCCCCTTCCCCCCAATTTTGGTTAGATTGTTGTAAAAAAATCTATCGCTAACCCTACCCTGATTCCCGACCGAGTCCCTATGGGCTAAGGCCACAGCCCCACTAAAACCTTTAAGTCAAACTTCAATTTTAATTATAAAGTTTTTATAATACAGATTGTTTATACTGATTATAACAGATTATTGTTAATACAGTCTTTGTTTGAGCTTTATCTTGAATTTAAAAGCATTTATTTAGTAGGGAAAACTTCTTGGAATTCCTTCTTTATGACTATCTCCTTTCAAACCAAAGAATGTTTGTCTCATTACTTCACATTTTACAGTATTATTCAGTGATGTTTAATGAGCCTTACATTGAAGAGTGATGAACTGATGAAAGACTGACTCAATGCATTTTATCAAGATTTTTTCAAAGCTTTCATTGCATGGAATTTTTATACCAAGTCTTGACCTGAGTCACTCCTCTGTTCTCGCCAGTTGTTGATTGGCTGTTTTGTTGTGTTGACTTGATTATCGAAAATATTATCATACTTACACGCCAATCAATTTTTAGATATAGATTGGTTGATGTATTTGGGGATGTCATTGGACAGAGTTGTAGGGAACACAAAGAAAATTGATGGCTGTAGAGACCATATAAAGTCACATAGATTTAATAGGCTGTGTGGGATTGAAGTAGGGTAGAGAGAAAAGCTGTTCATGATTCTGCACTTAATCAGCTTTATTTTAACTTAATCTAACTTTATTTGGCCATTTTCTCTCTTGTCATTCACAACCATAAAGTAGATCAGTGCAACTCAGGTTTGCCTTGGTGATGAGATCAAAAGAATTGATCTTGATTGATAAAATGCAGATATTTCAAGTAATAAAATAATATGAAACAAAGGCACGAAACAGACAAAACCTAAACATAAACATTGTCTCAGGGGAAAAAGGGGTTTGCAGTTAGCATACACAATCAAACAAAGGCAATCTCAGATTTGAGATTTTTGTTTTTTGTTAGTACAAAATCTGGCCTAGTATAATTCAGCTATTGGGATGGAAAAACAGCTCTGTAATCAATAATAGTCCTGCAACAGCAGAGAGATTTCTATACATATGTAATTTCAACCATTATTCCTGCAGGTTATTTTTTTTATGTGTGAGTAAATGTAGGAAAAAGGGATATTTCTTTGGGACAAAGCATAAAAACTACTTCTGCCAGTTTATTTGTTTCAACATATTTTTAAACCAAATATGTGTACAAAAACTTTCCCCTTCTTTCTATTTCATTAAATGAAGAAAAAAGAAAATCCTGTTATTATTTATAATTAATTATTCAAATAATGTAATTAATTGATTACTTTGATGATTAATGTAGCCTAATTCCACTATAAAGGAAGATAATACTTAGAATAGTCATATATGATCACAACAATTTATCATATTTTTCATTTCAGAGTGATAAAATAACTCCATCATTTTTACAACCAGGAGCCACAATACCTGGTCCTACTAATGTCTATGCGTGCTCAAGGATTCCACAAATAATTATCCATTCAGATGACAGTGAGGTGGAACGGAGTGATAGTGATGGCAATGATGAGGAGGATGACTGCCCTTCTGTTGGGAAAAAACATAGAGGGATTTCTTACGACAATTCAGGGTTTTCAAAATCCAAACCAAGCCATATGCCTTTTGTTAATCCATTGCGCTCCAATCTCCAGGAATCAACCTCCATGGATGCTGGGGAAACCAGGAAGAAGAGAAATGATATTTGGGGCTCTGTCTTAACTGAACAGATTTTGTCTCAAGATATCAAAGAGTTTGGTGTGAAGAAAAATAATTTTGTAAATAGTAGTAGGGGCATTGAAAGCTATGATTTTACAATCGCACGAGAGGATGACAGACCAACCATAGAAAATGATCAAGAATTGAATTATGTGAAAGAAGATGTTTTTGACGAAATAGTTGACCTAGAGGGAGAAGTAAGGAATCATGAACATAGAAAAAGAAAGAGAAATGTAAAAGATCGCTTAGGAAGGAGATCTTATAAACAAAACAAGCAACGGTCCTTAGGGGTGAATGAAACTTCTGACATACCAGAAGTAGTGAGGGCCATTACAGATGCTCTACAAGAACCAAATGTTGAACTTTTCAGTAAGTCATTTTCAAACATTTATTAATTGGACTGATCATTAGTTGATAGGTATTTTTAATACTTAAGAATTCTACTATCATCTTTAAAGTTGATTTTGAAGATGAGAGTTCAGAACATTTTACACTTATTCTCTGTAGTGTAACATTCCTTTGTTACAGTTTTGAAAATTGAAAAGCAAAGTATGATTTTTATCATATTCATTTGAAAAATTGTTATGTAATTGAACAGATGTAAGTTAAGGATCGACAAACATGAACTAATCTCTCCTATTTATTGTTAGCAGGGGGTGGATAGAAAGCTCATAGAGTTTTTACCGTTGCCCCGTGATGCCTCACTCAAAACTTAGTTTGCTAACATATTATTGACTAAAAACCAGAAATTTTTGTTTAATTAAATGTTGATACAAATAGTACACAAACATTCTGAGGAATTGTTTTCTTGAATTGTTAATTCTCATTTATAATGTCATTTATCTTGAATATTTCAGCTCGCCTTGTAGCTACTATTGGGAGACGATTAGCCATTGAGCTCTTCTACATGACTCAAGACGTGGAGGATGCAGGTGGCATGTTGATCAATGTAAGACTTTTTTTTTCTTTTCTTTTTTTTTTAGCTTTTAACTAAATTGAAAAATAACTTCTTAAGGGCCTGTCACACTGTGTGCCGACGTTTTGGGAATTTTGGGGACACGTTGAAATAAGTTCCAGTAATGCTGAAACACGCTGTATTTCCTCGACGTACTTGAGCACACACCAAGGTGTCCAGAAAGTTTTGTGCATTTTCAGGGTCATGTCTCGACGTGTTGACCACTTCTCATACGTTGATAAACACGCTGTAATGTGACAGGGCCTTTAGAAAGTAGAATGATTATAATCACTAGTTGCAAAGATATCTAAAGACTTTAGTCTTCAGAATTATGAAATATCCTGGTCTAAATATTGTTGAACCATGCCTGTTAGTTAAAGGTTGCCATTTGTTGCAATTTTTTACCTGCCAGCTTTGCTACTTCAAATTTTTACAATACATGGCACTCAGCAGGTAATCAAGAGGCAATTTATTGCTGTGAGATGTTATAGGTCTAATATTAATGTATGGTATTGTCTAGATGTGTTAGACAGCCTAAGCATTTGTTTAAAAAAAAATATTTCAAAATTTCAGAATGGGGAAAGACGTCGCACCCCAGGAGGTACATACATCCAGATAATGAAGTCTGATCAACGAGTTTCTAGTGAAGCCCTGACAGTTGTGTTTGGGCCAGATCAGGAAAAGTGGAAACAGAAACTAAAGGAGGAAAGGAAAATGTAAGAATTGTTGTTCTATAAGAAATTAACTTCTCATTCATAAAATCGCATCTCGTCGTAATGTGATTGCCATTCATATACAGGTACATCACTTATCACTACTAAGTGTGTTGTAAGCGCCCGTCAGGCTGCTCCATTCTGCTCTACTAATTTTTGTTCATTTCTGGATTATTATTTATCTTTTCAGTGGAGAAGTTATAATGTACTTCTTGGTTAATGACTGTGCTTTTGACATGATACCATTTTTGTTAAAATTATTTCAAAATCAAGTGAGATCTGCAATGTACAACTTTTTACAACTTGTTCTGTGCTGGACATTTTCCGCCATTATGAGCTCAGCTTCACTACCAAGTGTAAACAATAAAGCTGTTGGTGTGTCAGTGGTCACACCTACTAGAGGAGCATGTACTTACACATCATCGGACCTTAGAGCAATTAGGCTTGTCACACGTAGCGTCCCACCTGACAGTGTGTTAACTACATGCACTGAGCTAAATATTCTTGTTAAGCACACTGAGCAGTGTGAAAGACCCAAGTTAAAGAAAACAAGAAGAAAGAAAAGAGACGCAAAAAGAAAACAACACACCATCAAAGTTGTTTGTACAACAAATAATAGAATTTGTGAGCCTGTAACCCCATTTCCTCTCACCGACTGTGTTGCTAAAAATGAATCTATAACTACATATTATGTCAACAAAAGGAGTGTAAACAAAAACAAAAACTTAGTCTCCATATACTATACAAATATTTATAATGAAGGTAGTACCAATTACAGAATAGGATGTATAAACACACAGTCCTGTCGTAATAAAACCGACATTATCAGCGATTGTATTGTGGAGTTAGATATTGACTTACTCTGTGTCATAGAGTCATGGCTTTTCGACAAAGGTGATGAACCCATTTTAGCGGCACTAAGCCCTCCTGATTACGATGTAAGATCTTTCCCCCGTAAGGGGCAAATAGGAGGAGGTATTGCTTTGGTTTTCATGTTGCGTGCATTTTCCACCAGGCCATATGCTTGGTCTTATACATCTCATACTTCATTCGAAGCAGCAGCAATTGAAGTTAATGTGAAGCCTTTCATATGTACTGTAATATGCATCTATAGTCCTACTCGAAGTAAGAAAAACACTGCTTCCAATGAACTGTTTTTCTCGGAATTTCAAGAACTTGTCAACTACATGCAACATAAATCACATTATTCATAATCACTGGTGATTGCAACATACATGTCGACAATCCTTTTTGCCCCCAGACCAAGTCACTTCAATCTATTTTTGATCAACATGACCTACTTCAACATGTTTCTTTTCCAACAAAATATACTTCCAATCGAGAAGTTGTTTTTAAAATAGAAGATACTTGAGTTATCCAATTAAAAATGTTTTAAAACACTGTTTGAGAAATATATTGTTGCATATAATTCTCCCAGTAATTAATTCTTTCTTTCTTCAGAAGAAAGGCTGCACGGCGAAAGCATCTAAAAGAGCAGATTGTTGGGACAAAATGCATGGATTTGGATCGACCTCAAACACCAACTCCAACGGAAGAACTTGAAGCTTTGGACACTTTAGAAAATAGTCAATATATTGATGGAGAGATTGTTGACTTTCCTGAAAGACCTGCCACCCCTGAACCGAAAGATGATTCATCAGATGGAGAAGAGGAGGAGGAGGATGATGATGATGAAGATATCTCAGTCGTCATTGCTAGGGCCAAAGCAGCTATTTTAAGGAAGCAACAACAAATGGAAAACTCTGTCGAAGACCTAAGGCAGGGTGAGAGTGTTGACATAGAGAATCAAAATGTTGACATGCAGAGCCTTACAGAAGCCTCTAATTCCCACGTGTCCAGTGCTATGAGTTTTACTGAGGATATCGATAATAACGATATGTGTGATTCATAAAACAACAGTTTTGCTGCTTAGGTGTTAAATAATTTGCTGCAATCTTTCTTTTTTACTTTTCCCCTCAAGGTAAATATCCAAGAAGGAACAATTTTTGTTATTTGCGTTGTTACTTAAAAACTCTGATGTTCATATTTACATATCGTCAGTGTCGCAAGCATTATGTGTAAGTCCAAAATCTGAGAATTGGACTTAAGTGCAATGTTTGCAACAGCAATGATATCCTTCTGGATGTTGGAATATATAAATATCAACTTGGAAGATCAAGTATTTGATGGGGGATATAACAGATCTTTTCTTTATCCAACCATTTTGCCAAGATGTTTTCACTATAATGAATTGGTGTTCACTGCTTTTTATCTTCATAGAGCTAAAAGTTTACTCACCTTAAGTTTAAGTTAAATGGGAATTCATTGCTGGAACTGTGGAACAAAAATTGTGAAATTTATCGTAATTGCCCTGGAATCTTGAAAAGGGTTTAATCAGAATTTGACTGCTGATTGCAATACCCCAACAAGCGCAAGAAACAAAATTTTGCAGGAGAAAAAAAAAATGTTTTATTCGAAAGGTGTTAAACTGAAATATTTTCAAACTAAATTAATTTAATCCTTACATATTTGATATACTATAGCTTTTTTCACAAAATAGAATTTAACAGATTTTGAAATATAATGAAATTATCACTTTTAGTAGATTTTGTTGTCTTGCATTTAACTACAAATGGTCAGCATTTGTTTTCAAAGATTTGGAAAATTTTACTATGTCAGTTTCTTTCATCATGGTATTTTTCATTGTAATTTATGAATACTAAAAAACTTCATTGAATATTACATTTTACCGTGACCATAACATGCAATGCAAAACAAAAGCAGACTCTATTTTCCAACCCATAGTATCAGACAATGCGTGTTCATCAGAATTGGCAACTAGTGATGTCTCACCTGGCACAAGCCCACCTACATAACCTGGCCATTCATTTGAATCATATTATTCCTCCGGTGGTGTATTTAAAAAAAATTTTAAAATAGTTTAGTTTGTTTATAAGTTTGAATAGTCATATTTCACTATCAGATCGAAGTAGCTAAGTAGGAAAAATCAATTTTTAACATTTTCCCCGCCTTTTCATCTTCTCCCTTCCTTATTTACAATATTTAGATCTACATTCCTATTATCAGATTCAAATGAAAATCCGTTCGTGCAATGGGAGTTCAGCTTGTTCCCTATTAACCAGGTTTCTGATTACAGAGGCCACATTGTATTTTTGAATCCAACATGCCAATGATTTAGAATCAATCACTACTTGATTCTTCTTCAAATAGCTGCAATTAGCTTCTTCAATTAGCTGCAATTAGCTTCTTCAATTAGCTAGGTCTGAAATCGGTCTGACAATGGTTGTTAGGGGTGTCAGAAAAAAGTCATGGCTTGGTTTTAGTAAGATAATCATTGGAAAAAAACAGTAATGCAGGAGAGTTTTTAAATCCTAAGACTCCCTGTAACCAGCTAATAATATGAATCAAAGTCAGTGCTAATTAATTGGTCATCACGAACTTTGAGTGTTCCATGAAGACAAATGGCCTGTTTATGAAGAACAGGCTGGCACATCTTATATATAGCAAGTTAAGATAAAGCATGATTTTTAATCCACATTTTCAAAAACCGATAAGTGACTAAGTATGAATTTTTCAAGTGCAATTGTCCGGCATACATCCTTGTCAGTGTTTTAAATTGAAATCATTTATGGATAAGTGCTCGTGTTGGTGTATTGCTTTTAAATTTATTAATGAAACTGACCTTTTGAAAATAGCACCCACAAAACTATTGTAGCTAGAGCTGTGAGATTTTGACACATGACCTTTTAAGAAGAGCTATTGAAAAAAAAAGGTTTTCAAAAGATGTGACATTTGCCAGGGCTTTGCATTCAACAGTCAAATTGATTATGGTTTGGAGAACGTGGTGTCAAGTATTGAGAATGGGGATGTTCTTAATTTGTCATGAAAGTGCTAAAAATTGTATTGTTGGGTGACATCAGAAAGTGAGGGCCTAAGGACATTGATTATGAAATCTGTGAATTTTAACCCTAATCGTACGTGTGGGGTACTTTTGGTACCCCCAGGGTTGTTTTTTAATGTTTTGAAATGCTTTAAGTGCAAAATTATTCTTTTCAATGGGTATGTAAAATTTATTGCAAATAATTTGATGCCATAGTCACCGCATTAAAGAAATATGGATGTATATTGTTTTTTCTCTTTGTGAAACATGGGGTGTCTGAATAACCAGTTCGTACAAATAGGGATATAATGATTTTTTCACTATGTTTATGATACATGGGCTACTTGAGTTACCCCATTTGTATGAATAGTATTATTTCCCTATATGAAATATGGGGTACCTAAGTTACCCCATTCGTACGAATACGACAAAAAAACAACGGACGATTAGGGTTAATAGCAGAGCTGCCAACCAATACAAATTTTTGTATTTTAATACAAATTTGAGACGAAAATACAAAAATACAAATTAGGTGATGAAAATACAAATTCAACAAATCCAAGTTTTTGCCAGTTTTCGTCTCAAGACAGCGTTTAACAGGGCTTGTTGGTGGCCTTGAACTTGGACATTGCATGTTTCGTAAAGGGTGTATATTAGTATGCCAGTATTTTTTTTAGAATATTTTATTAACATTTCAACTTGGAGTTTATTTCATTCAGGGTAATCTACTCTTTTAAATTGGATTTATATATTTTATCTGGACCGTGCATGTATGTAGAGTCAATATTTGAGATTTGATGTTATAAAATTATTAAGTATGACGATGTGGGTCGATAGAATACAAATTTGCAGATGAAAATACAAATAAGGTACTCTCTGGATACAAATTCTGCAAATCTTAGGTTGGCAGCTCTGTAAACGTTTATTTTAAGTTTATGGTCTTTTTAATGACAAGCAGAATTGAAAAAATTGTACTTATGTGCATACATTGCTTTGTGCAACAGATCATATAGATCTGGAGACAATCTGCATGTGCAGTAGGATACCTGTTATACTGAAAAAAGATAACCAAAAAAATATGGTTAAATCGAAAAGATATTTAACATGTTTCATTTTTCTCTATATATTATTGTTGTTTAACTCACATTTAACTGAAAGTATCAGGGGTTCTTATACCATATATGGCTAAACTGAAAATGTTTTGACTTGATTGGTCCTTCATGACTTACCCAAAACTTTAAAAAGTGAGAGGTTCTATGTTTTTGGCCATTGGCCTAATACTACTTGAATACTTGACTCTTGGTCAATAATTCAGGGCCCAGCATACTTCACCATCACTTTTCTGACTAACAAAGCAGTGAATTATGGCTAGCTGTGGGGTACATGCAAAGCGGTCTGTGAAGCTTTGACCCTTGCATATGCATCGCATAAAGATAGATGTATGTAATCTAACGAGCTAGATCTATCACAAAAATAAGAAATAAAGCTATTATTGATTTGGCAATATAAGATGTCTAAAAGAAAGCAATCTGCTTAGACCTACTCATTGGACTTCTAAAAAGCTCTAAGACTACTAAGAGTCAAGAGGCCGATGAAAGAAAAATTGAGGAGGCCAAAATCTTCAGGAAACATGTCATATCTAACTCAACGCTATCTACAATGCTAAATAGTATAGGGAAGTTTTTGATAAAGCCATTAAGTAATTACATTTTCTACCTGTCACTAAGAAAATGAAACTCATAAAATATGAGTTACACCCCTTGTCCTAGACTGAAATAAAAACTAAATTCCCTTGCATTTCAGTTTAACCAGTTTCTACTGTAATTATTGCAAAATCTATAGTTAGTCGCCTAGTGTCTCTTTGTAGATCAATAAATTGATTCATTTTTAAAAGAGGGTTCTAGATTGCAGGATTAAGTGCAGTTTTCCTTATGGTCTGGGATTTTGTTTTTGTTGCCTTTCATTCAATGAAGCGTCAGTGCTGTAGGTGGGAAGTGCATAGTTAGTAGTAGTAGTAGCCAACAATCTCTGTCTACGTCTGAATATAAGACACATGTTTTGATGATAATGAGAACAATGATTGTCTGAACTACAGTCATTCAGAGAAACTCTTCTTTTGAGTTGATGAGATCAAAACCAAACAGGAGAACAGTGACCTAGTTTGTGTCAATAGAGTTTGATGATTGGTGGTTTGCAAGAATTGCAATTTCCCTCTTTTTATTGCCAGACATGGCATGCCTGGCCCTGAGTTCTAGCATCCGTAAACTGGGTTATGCCAAAATGAGGTCTTCACTCTTTAGAGTGAGAACTTACATCACTGGAGTGTCCATCTTACCCTGGCTTAGGTATCGGGGAAGCATCAGTGGCAGTCTTAAAAGCCAATATGCAAAGACTTGTCTGTAGCTGAGGGCTCCAAACAGGGTTGTAGGCTCATATGCACTAATATCATAGTTTAGAAGCCATTGGACTGACTACATAAAACTGTGTGATACATGTATTTCTCTGAACTTACCGTATTGATTTATTTTGAAGACACTTCTCATGAAGACTGGTGACTGATAACTCATTGCAACTCAAGAAGTGTATGAGATCTTGTTTATTTTACTTTTTTCCTCAATTTTTGTTTGTTGTGTTTGTTTATTTTATTTTATTTGAAATGTAAGATTTTTTTATGAGGGATTACCTCAAAGATATTTTGACGATGCGCATTTAAATAGTTGTACATTTCCATTAAACTTTGAAAACAGTGTGAATTGATTTAATGAATTAATGTTTATGATAGTATCAAGTAATTTGTATTGACCTTGTAGATATCATTGGAGAATGAGAAAATAGTTTTGAAAACTCAAGAAATGGAGGGAAGATGTGTATTAACTTTATTTCGCTCCCTGTTTTGTCTTTAAAGAGTTAACTTACCAGAACAATTTATATTTGCTATCTAATTTTATTTTTTGGAGGATAAAAAGGGCATTAATTACAATATTGTATATTTTGTTATTTGCTTAGTTTTCTCCCTTAAGCCAATTATGTAGTGCTTGACATTCCAATTCAATATTTTTTATCAGTATTTCAACAAAGAAGGCCACATTTTCTGAGAGGAAATTATGATTGAGTATTTTTAAAAGTTGGTGTCTCTTACTCTTAAGATTGTATTTAAAGAAAAAATAGAAAATTTTCTGGGATTACTGACCTTTTCCTTGTAAGCTGATGTTTATTTTCTATTTTTGGAATCCAACATTGAATTATACATTAGCATAGTTACTGATGATTTAGTAATGGGAAAAAATAGGAATTGGAGGACATATGCCCTATATTATGAAATATTTTAGAAAAATGGCCCGTTTTCAATAATGGCTACTATAATTAATACAGGAGTCATACACCTTCATCTATATAAACCTTAACATTTAGCTCAATTTAGCTACATGTAGTTGATTGTTATCATAACCAGATACAAAAAGCAAGTTGCATATATTTTAGCATTGTGTATCCCCTGGTACGCATTATTATTTTTCCTCCTTATTGCCTCTTTAATTATTAGAACAATGGTTTTATAAAAGTAAATGGGTAACCAGGCAGGGGCAACTGGTGGTCTCATGATTGCCTTTTACTTATTCAGTCAAGGGAAATAACTCACTGGGCCACCTGCTGCCTTACATGTGGCTTTCAAGTTATTTCAACAGAGAAGACTATCATGGGGCTGCTGATTATGACCCAGCAATACAGCTTTTAGTTTAATCTTTGTGGCCTCATCATGATGTTTTTAAATGAACATAATAGCTTTTTTTTAAAAAGTAAAAACAAGAATAACTCAATCATTGGGCCCCATAATTAACATGTATAGTAAAGTATGGCATATTATTGTCATAACGCTCCTATTGCATTTACACACTATATTTCCAATACACCAAATGTTGAGCATAGTATTATGAATTTGGATAATTAAAGTCCTATTTTTCTGTTTGGTTTGATTTTGCAATCATAATAATAATATGTTTCATATGAAATACCATTTGAAGTATTATGATTAAGATAAGTAAGCAGACTCAAATTGAACATTCATGGCTACGAATTATAACAGAATAATTATTAATTTATTAACATGTGTTCTATTCAGGGAATTTTTTATTCCCCTGATGGCTTGTGAAGGACACAGTTAGTCAATGCTTGTTTGCATAGTTTGTGTTCTTTTACTGCATGTATTGCTGCTTATTTTCAATGTTGCTTATTTTAAAAAAAAATCAGTGTCTTCTTTTCTATTTCTTTCTCACAAGTTACATATTAAAAAAAATGAAGAAGAACATTGAATGATTTTGTGTAGATTTCTTATCCTCTAGTTATTCTATTGGGCTATGATATCGATTTTATAATGAACGTTATTATTGGGTTCAGAGTTTCAGAGACTAGAGGATGTGGTCTCAATGATTACTTTCATCTACATTATATTTATATACTATATGATACGTCATGGTTTCAAATTGCTATCGATTTTGATGTGATATCTGTAAAATATTTTAAAGACATTTTCCGTATCCCTACACTCCTCTCTCATCAAAAATTACTCACGACTGTACTGAAGGAGAAGAATATAACACTATTGACTCAATACAATGTAGTTCAATAGATAACTTTTCTTTGGTCAACTCAAAACATCTGGTACATATATTATGAACTCACAACACCCGTTATTACGAACTCACAACATCCGTTATTACGAACTCACAACATCCGTTATTACAACTTACAACACCCGTTATTACAACTCA
>JASKDV010176891.1:0-12972 GCA_032466395.1 Aegires albopunctatus
CACCTCTCTACCTTTCTCTCTCTCTCTCTCTCTCTCTCTCTCTCTCTCTCTCTCTCTCTCTCACCTCTCTCCCTCTCTCTGTGTTTATTTTCTCTCTTTCAATCACACACGTACACACACTCACATAACACCTTTGTTTTCATCACCCAAGTGTATCTAAGGTTTGGGTGGGCACTGAGGTGGTCAATTGGCCCTGACACAAGATGTAATCAGCAACTAGCAGATCAGCTTCTTGCCAATGACCAATAGATTAGGATTGCTCGTCCACCCATGCATGTCTTTTGTCTGGATTGACTTCATTATTGGGATCAATTGGCCCCACCGCAATGTTTGTTTAATCTTGAAAAGTCTGTTGTGGTGTTAAGGTCATCGGATGGTTTGAAGAACATTTAGTTTGGGATTACTGTATGTTGGATGGAATGTTGAGCGAGAGTGTTCGGATAACAAGCAAATAATCTATATATTGTTGTGCTTTGTTCCCAAATTAGGTGTTTGGATCAGGAATCAAGAATCTCCGGATTTTAGAATACAAATAAATAATAAAAAATCCATTCTCAACTCATGCATTCGGTTTAAAGAGACTTCGGGATTACAGAGGTCCGGATTAGGGAGACGTGACTGTGTATTACTTTTATATTTGTGCATGGGGTCTTAAACATTACATTTTGTTAAGATTCAGTTCTAGATTTTGATGGTAACATGGTCCGAATTTTGTGAAAGTTGTTTTTGTATTTATTTATGATTATCATACCCTACCATTAACCCCCTTTCATTTCAGTGATTGTTGTTATCACCATTATATTTTATGCTTTTTTTCTCTCCGTTTTTTTCCTTCTTTTTCCTCATCTACCCCCCAATCCATTATCATTCGTTCCATCATGATTTTCCCTCTTCTTTCTATCTCAACCCTTTCCTTTTGGTTTGTTTTCTATATAATTTACTTACATTTGATAACTTGTCTGTGTCTTTTTATATTGAAATGTTTGCCATTAAAATTCCTGTCTCTATTAACAACAAAACATTTCTTGATTAATATGTTTACTTTTCCTGTCCTTTTGCATTTGGTCTACAATAATATATAAAAAATACACGATTATATTTTTCAAACCATTATTTTATTCCTTTCCATTTCCATATGTAATTACTTTTACATTTCCTCTTCCTCTCCTCCTTGGACACATAAAATATCAATTTTGTCGGTCTTGCTTTCTCTTTGACTTTGTCTCTTTCTCGGTTTTATTTTTTTTTCTTTGTCTTTCTCCATCTTTCTCTATCTCTCCATCTTTCTCTTGTCCTATCCTATCACTTATCCATCATCAATCCACCATTGTCCCTACCCCCATTGCCCCATCATCAACCTCCTTCCCAAACTCAAAAGCCAAGGGACGCACTAATTTTGACCTACGTGACACCCTAGCCCTCCCAGCTGATGGCACCAGCAGCAGCATCCAATCATTGCCCAGTAGTCGTCGTGGAAGTTCAGGCCGGACGTCTCCCTTTCCCACCGGTGTCAGACGGCGTCAGCAGAATGACACTGGCTATGCATCTTCCAATTCATCAGGTACTGATCCCCCTCCCTCACCTTCTGGACAACAACAGTTATTGTCTCCCATCTCGGCGGGTTGGGCCAGCCATGGTGGTGGAGGAGGTCGACAAAAGTCAAACACACAACGTTATAGTTACCACGGAGACCTGTCTGCCAGCGTCTCCCCTCAGAGCTCTGGAGGTATTATTTGCCCTGTAGAGGCACTACCTGTATTGACAGTAACCAACTCCATTTCTGCTCTTGTAATACCATATTATATCGATCCATCTCTATCAAGCATAATGATTTTCTGCTGACATAATCTATGCATGGCAAGTCATGTAATCAATGTTTCATGACTGATTTTGTCATGAGTTAATTCAGCCTTGATTTTCTTTGCTAATTCTAATCAACAAATTTATACTCTTATATTTGTCCATCAGCTGTTTGGTGGACATATAAAAGACTTACTCGTGTAAGGTATAAGTCTGCGAATTTATCCCTGTAAAGGATAAAACGAAAGAAAAATCAAGTTTCATTTTACAGCATGAATGAAAGTGACCACAGTTGTAAAATATAGCACAAATGTTTATTGACATACAAAAAGCTAATCATGATCAAAGAAATTTCAGAGAAAATGAGTAATCAAATGTACTGTGCACCCAATGAAGATCACAAGTCACATATTGTGTCAAATGATTGAGTTTTAACTAACAAGTCTTGAGTTTCCCTTATTTGACACCCTTTACAACCTTTAACGTGATAATTCATCTTCAGTTATTATTTTATTATTGATATCAATAATTTGACAGATATCTTTAATATCTGTGCATAATTTCATCCAATTTTTAAAAAAAAAATTATTTCAGAATATCTTACTGTTATAGAGTGGTTAAAATGAATCTGAAGATTATTAGTTAAAATTTATTTCAGAAAATTTACAGAGAACAGTTAAAGTAAATATGGAGATTTTTTATTACAAAATATTTTAGAATAACTTACTTATATAAAATAAGAATGGATTATGAAACCCTAAATCCAAAGTACATAATTTTTTCCAATCTTAACATCTTTTGATTAATTTGTATTGCTTATACTGCCGCTATATTTAATTTCATTGACCTGGGAGTTCTAATTGGTTGATAGATTTGTAAACAAACTAAAGCTACCATGCGTAGTGCTTTATCTACTTATTATAAAGATTATTCATGAATTTTATCACCCAGTTATCTTTTCATTTGCTAATTATATTCTACTACTGACTTTCTTTGACATATCTTTGTATTATATGTATATCGCCCAATACAATACAGTGCTATTTTTATATCAAAATGAAAGGAAGATCAATTCTGGCTATTATCATGGTGACGATTAGTTATAGATGCCAGCTAGAAATTGTCCTTGGAGTTTCTTTTCAATTGTGCTTCAAATTGCAATCTTTTAATTCTAGATCTATTCGACTTTGAGATTTTTCCTCACAAAAGAATATTTGGTATCTTTCATCTTTCATGATTTACTTTGTGACTGTTGTGAGATTGATATAGTTAGGTAGATTATAGCTTTAAAGCTCATTAAGGTTTTGATCAAGAGGTCTATATGAAATTGCCTCTTGAAATCATTATACTTGTTTTTTGACTTAGCTAGTCTGTTTTGTTTACAGGCAAATCATTTTCTTTGAGTTGGTATTTTCGAGAGGCCTTTGGTCAATTGAGACCTGCTAAACATAATATTTTCAACATATCATACATACAATACTTTAATCGTCATACATTCCTTTTTTCCCTTTTCTACCAAGTATTGGTTTGACATCTCTTATTGGCTTTGCTAGACATTTAAAATGATTATATTTTGTTATATCTAGAGGCTGGGTGCTTCTTTATTGAGATGTAGTGATGAGTTTTGATGTAATGTGCCAGATAACTTTCAATTATCCATCTCTAGTAAGACCCAGAATGAGATATTTGTTTCTGTATTTAAAACTTGCTTCCCAGCAATTTTCTGTCTAAGAAATGACAGACAGTTATTATAATTCATGTTAGAGGGGTCTGACATATTAATTGTCATTATGATTTTCTCATATATCTCTGATAGATGGTCATCATTTGATTGCCAGTATATGTCCTGAGATCTGCTATGAAGACTGTCATGATAAGAATTTTCTAAAGTCCAATGAAATATAAATTTACTCTGTTGATGTTTTTTGTCTTTTACTTCAATTTTATGGATCAAAGCAGTGTTCATTCATAATTGAAAAATTTGAGAAGAAATAATAGTCAATCAATGACGTGCTGTGCTTCTAGGATTATCTTATAATCTGAAAGCAAATCATTAGCAAAGCTCAAGATGATTAACACGATAATTGAAATTTTTACAAGTTTTCCTTTTGCTGGTTATTGAGAATAATTTAAACTTAAAATGACAATAAAAAAAATGATTTTATTGAAAATAAATTATTAAATCCCTTTAACTCTCATTACAGTCTAAAATTTGAAAGGGGATCTCTAGAAAGTCAGTAACCCGGTCAAATTGAATGATATGTCTTGTGAAAAGACTAAATAGATGAAATAACTAAATTTGGTGCTTATAACCTAGAGACTTTTTTATGATTTTTATTAGGAAAGCATTGGTAGCATAACTTAAAAGGTAATCTAATTAATAACATTTGCTTTTTCATTTTCAAATAATTTTCCATCAGTTCTTATCATTCTGTTTGAGATTTGCTTTTTGTTTCTTTGATTTTAACATGTTCTTTTTTTTCACTAGCGACACATTCTCACCATTTTGGTGTGATGTCTTGCACTAACTAACCTTCAGGGATTTGTCTCCCACCCAATCTTTCTGCCCTAACAGGAAGTAACGATTCATCATTGCGTCGCAGCCGCATCACTTCATCTATGGTCAATTTGGCTTCTCCTAGCCATCCACAGAACTTCACCTCATCATCCACTAACCTCTCTCGGAATGCAGACTTTGGTAGGTTGTACAAAGCAAGGAGGATATCAAAGAGATTGAGATTCAATAGGATTATCCTGTACAACAATTTTTTATACTTTGATATATTGTCCTAGAGTTTTATATCTTCACTTTAACGTAAACTATTTACAGACCTGCCATATCAAAACTGTTATTCTAAATATTATAAGTTGTGAATTCTCTTTTAAGAAATGACGTCACATATACTAGAATATCTTTTCATATGCGAGGAAATTTGATGACATTAATAATATAAAACAAAACTTCTTTTTATATTAAACAGATAGGGACCTTTCATACCTACAAGCATAATATCATTCAAATATTTCATTTCACGCTTAAAATGTCGCTCAATAGCTTAGTAATACAATGCATTTATAGTTGACATCATTTCAATCTTCTCCACTTATCATTGAATTGTAGAGATTTGTTGCTGACTGCTCATTTCTTTGATGTTATTTTCGTTATAAAGTAGTAGACTTATTCTTGTTACTTTCTAAATACACATTATTTGCCTTTTGCTCGCTTCAGGGATGATTGAAAATAGTCTATAATTTTACATTGAAACTTTTTTACACTTAATTTTTCACCATCAATAAACACTAAACACCAAATCATTTGAACCCCCAAGTTTAGAGAAAATCTCATTACAATTTCTTCTTAAATCAAAGATAATCCATTTCTTTTTATATAACCTCACCTTTCTATATTGTAATTTGTTTGCTCATTGCTTATCTAGTGAGGAAGTAAGCCAATGATCTATAGGTTTTTAAATTCTATTTTTGCAGCATGTTAACTTTTTTAAAATGATCACCAGTATTGTTCCCTCAGTAATATATATATGAATAGAATTCAGTAACAATCATTTTGGCAGGTCTGTTAGGATTTCTACCGTAGAATTTAAAGACTTGTTACATGGTAATGGTACTTTATTTTATTAATAAACTCAGGGTTGGCCAATGTAGGTCTTGGATCATCAACTCCACTCAAAATGATTTGTGTCAAATTAACTTAGCTTTTGAAACAATTGATTGAACTCTTACACTTAATATTTTCAATTTCTACACCAGCTTTATCACATCACAAATGTGATTTTTATTCTCTCTCAAGCCATCCTCACTTTTAAATTATTTTTTTTAAACTGCACCATTAAATTTGTTAAAGGTGGTGTAATAAACCACAAGATATTTATGAAAATTGATCTTCATCTGAAAAGGTTTTTAAAAAGAAATGTTTAGATTATTAAATACATGTAATGGGGTAGGTTACAGGCCTTGAATGTATGACAACCAAGATTCATAATCATAAATAAGTAAGTCTATACTAATTGGTGTTTTTATCCTTATAGTTTTGTTTTGTTCTGTTTAATTTTGTTGGTTTTTTTGGTTGCATACAAATAAAAAAGAGAGAGACAAAAGTAATTTAAAAAACTCAAGGCTGGAACATATTCATCAAATATTTACTGGTACTTTGATTGTTTTTCTAATTATCTTTACATCCTTGGAGGTTTTTTGCTGTAGGAGGATAAATATTCTTTATCTGTCATTTAAGTTGATTTTTCTTTTTCTTTCTAGGATATCAGTTGTTTAAAGATTCTCATCTGTAGCAAAAAAAGATATTTATCCTAAATTGTATTATAATTCCATCATGCGACATTTCACAGGCTCAACTGGAAACTTGAACCGAAGCAAAAGACTAAGCACCTCATCTACCAACATATCTGGAAGAAAGACACCCACATCATCCTCATCACGTCTTCGTTCTCATATCATCACCCCGAGGGCTACAACGCCTACTGTAGCATTTGGTTCATCCGTAAGATCACGCCCTACTACTCCAACCTTTTCCCCCCACTCATCATCAACCCCACACAGACCAGGCAGTGTTACCCCAACCAAAGGCCTGGGCGGTGGACCAACTCGCCAGCGACGTCTTCCCAGCACCCCCAACAGTTCTTCACAGGGATTTAGGTAGCTTTGAAGGAGGGCCTTTGGTGTGTTTGTAGATGCGGGTGGACACAGTGTGCTTAAAATTAAGATGGCCAAGAAAGACAAAGGATTAGTTACATGATGTGTTAAACAGAAGTCGGTTGTGAAGAGATGCCACGTACATTCCATGTGCATTACATATAAAATAATGTATTTTTGTGTTATGTTGGTGAGAAATGAAACGTGCAGAGAGCAATTCCGTTTTTAAATTTCACTGAGAAAATCACTTTTTATTATTTATTTTTTTTACTATCAAGTAAGAATGGCTTTTTATCAGAGACAATATTAATTTTATGAATAATCATTGAAAAAATGAAAACATTAACACATTTCTCGATGATGTAGTTTTGTAATTTCTCGCTATGCCTCAGAAAATGTTGAATTACTGTTAGATATTTTAAAAGTAAATTAAATGTTTATTAGAAGTGATTAGTCTTTATTACCTGAATGCCTACATAGATGACAGGAATAGGGTTGATTTGCTCATTTTGAACCAGACATACATTATGGCAAAAAACTTTCAACATAACTTTGAAAAAATTAAATGATAACCCAACAGGGATGGATTTCAAAGTCAATTTGAATCTTAAGACCTAAGTCTCTATACTCGCGTTAACCTTGGTGTGATTTCACAAACAGTGGTTAAGCTGCATCTTACATTCCAAAACCAAACTGTAATTTATGTAAATTCTCTCCTTTCCCACAAAAGCCAACTGCTGATAAGTTAAAGCTTATTTCAACGTGTATTTTTGGGTACATTAGTCCTGTACTGTTGATATAAATTTTCAAATTTCAAAGTAATTAATTTAAACAGAATAAGTGATTATTTTTACTTCTAAACCTTTCTGATCTTTCTGATTGGACATTGTGCTGAGATCGGCTTGAGCATGTCCAATCAGAAAGATCAAAAAGGTTCAAGCCGATCTTAGCACAATGTCTGGTCCAAATAAATAAATAAATGAATATCATCTCTTTTTCCATAGTGTGTAAGCCTCATAGACTTAAATAAGATTTTTTCTGCCTTTAAAAAAAAATCTTTAATCTGAGTGGTCTATACAATTTGGAGCCAGCCTTTTCATTTTATTTCAAACATTGAATAGCAATAAGATCTTTATACTACTACATCTTACATATCCATATAATTTTACAACTTCTTTGCAAAATCTTTAGCTTTTAACAATTGCATTGCATAATTTAGTTTTAATATCAAAGATATCTTGATTCAAATCTAATTATTGATGAATGCCTTTACGCAATAAGATGCCTATTTTATCATAGGTTGATTTTAGAATTCAAGCATTTTTTTTATTAATTCATTTATTTTATATTTTGTATTATGTGCAAGATCTAACAGTTCTAACAATATTATCAATCATATTTAATAAGTATAAAGCAGATCATTTCACATCCTGTACACCAACACAATGTATATTGATCTCCATTTCTTCTGTCTCAGACAAGCGAGTAATTATCCTTGTATAGAAAAAATAGTATCATTATTGTCAAGTTTTCGTATTGTACCCAAAGCTTGTATATAGACTGTTACAGATGCTAAACCATTTTCTTTTAATGCATCTGATTCCAGGTGCAGAAAGGCAATGATGATGACTTTTGAATCTCATCCTAATGCCTCAATGTTCTACCTAAAACTACATTTTTTATCCTCTATAGGATGACCTTTTAAATATGTTAACCCTTGTAATTCAGATTAATTGTGGAGTTTTTTTATAAAGTGCATAGGGAATATAACTTCAATTTAGGGAGTGATTTCTTTAAATTCTAATAAAATCAAATAAAAAGCTCAATCAGGGTATCTAATGTTTCTCCCATTGAACTGCTCTTCCAAAGATATTCCTCAATACATGTCCCACTCGCGGTGACCTCGTTATTATTCTAGCCAATTTCAAATGCTTCTACTTTCTTCTCCAAGGCCTTACTGTATTTCCTTTTGACATTCTTTTCCCTGCTCTGATCATGTCCTTGAATAAATGTGAAATTCTTGGGTTTGTCCATCAATGCCATCAAATCAATCATTGCCTTATTTTTGATACATGTTTCAATTTGTCTGTTCTGTTGCATTCTATGTTAGTTCGACAACTTTTTCATGTCAGTTTCATCTATGTTTGCCAAGTTAATCACTCTATTGGTAATGTCTAGTTTTTCACATTTTGGAAATTATGCTACATTTTCATTCTAATTCTATCTCAGAATGAGGTCGATTTATAATATCATTGCTGTTACTTCTATTCAAAAGGCAGAATTTGTATCTGTATTATTTTGCATTCAAGAGCTTGTTGCATCGAGAGCAATTTTTCAAAACCATTTACTGGTAGTTGTTTGTTTCTTGAGGCATATTATCATTTATTAACAAAGAGTATATATTTATTTTTCATATTTTTGTCATTTTTATTGGGACCCTTCTCTTCCTTTATAAAGCTATAGGGGAAGCCTTTGTATTTTGCTTAACTTTAATACACTGTTTATTATAAGAAGGATTTTTTTTTTTTTTGTGGATTGGGGGGAGGGGGGGGGGGGGATGGTGTTGTTTTTTTTAATGTACCACAAAGCATTTTGATGCCACTATTTTTCCTTAAGTTATGAAAATGACTATATTATGAACCCAACAACAATATAAGCTTTGCTCTCATTTCATACCAAATTTTAATCAATTTGAAGTTTACCCTTCTTTTTTTTTTTTTTTTTTTGACAAGTCTCTTGAAATAGCTTAAATTATTTTTTGAAATTATATTTGGAAAAGCAGGTGATAGATATATTAATGAATTATTGCTGTGTCTTATAATTATTAATTTGATACTCAACTTGCATTTTTGCAGTTTTGAGAATGGATGCCTTTTCCTTTCATCTATTCGCATTTTTTAATTTTTAATTTTCCAATGCCTTCTCTCTTTCTCCCTCTTTTATTTTTTTTTTTTTTTTTAATTTTAGCAAGCGTTTGTCTTCATTTGGTCTGTGCCTCATTATGAACTTTTATAAAAATTAAGTAATAAATAAATCATGCCATTTTGATTGGTTCATCCGGATTATTTTGCTTGTTGGATAAGAATCAAACATTTCCATAAAACCATTACCATAATTATTTTACATGCAAACATTCCATTATTTAATGTCCTTTACCCTTTTTCTCATGTCTTTGTATGATATTGCCACTATTTTTAAATATCTTCTACCTTAAACAAATATTAGGTTCATGATCTACATAAGACCAAATAATTTGAAAAATATATTTTTATCTCTAATTGACCCTCACTACTAATATTTAATTGTACAGCTTTTACTTTTAGCCAATATGTGGAACTTTTAGACATCTCTAATTTCACATCCACATTGCAATCTTGACTATCTTCATTCCTAAACTTTAAAGATTTATTACATTTTTACTCTATTCATGTTTTATTCTAACATGTACCTTGTACTGTTAATTTTAAAGCTAACCTCATAAAGTGAATTGTTATGTTAGAAATTAGAAATGAACAGGAAGTTTTTAACTTTAATGTCTAAAGTTTTTTCATAGTTTCTGAAATCTCCTCATTAGCATTCTCTGTGAAGTCCCATGAATTGGCTTTCATAATTCTTGGATGATAAATGCTGATAGATCGTAATAAAATATATTGTTTTATAGTCCTCAAACATATTTGATCATTCTTATAAGAGGTCATTGGGCTTACAAAACATTTATCCAATTATATTCCTCAATGTGATATCTATTTTCAGATGAAAATAAGATCAGTTTAATGCTATATACCGGTATTTAAGAAACATCAAGATATTTTGTTTAAGCATTACATTCTACGTTTCTTAATTTATGTCCACAACAATTGTTTCTCTCACACTGGTAACCAATAATTTCATATTCAATATGTTCATAAAATGTACATTTAGAGATGTAACTTCCACCATGAGATAGTAGACATTTATTTCCAGTTTTTCCATTTCATTTTCATATTTGTACGATAAGTCTGACAAGGAGACTAAGAGTTTTATGCATTATTTAGTAGTCCTGGGTCAGGGTATGCAATACTGCACTCTTTTTACATTACAACAATACCTACTATACTTGTATGACGTAAATAATATTATAAATGATATTTATATATTTTATATACATTATTATTATTATAAAAAATCAGTTGAATGGTTGTGTTCCAAAATTTTGAATATTTCTACCATAGTTTTTATCTCCTGTAAATTAAGTGCTATATAGTATGTTATAAAGTAAAATATGATTATGCCTTATCATGTAAAAGACAAATAATTATACATTTATATACACACACATACAATATCATCAAATAAAAGACTGGAAACTAACACACCTCTGTATTCTCTTTCTGATAAGCAACTTTTGTTTGGTTATTTGTGTTTTCTTATTTTTTTCTTAATCTGAATAATTATTGGAAATGAGCACTGTGGCATCGTCATTTGTTGGCCAACAGTTGTCCTGGAGATTGAAAGATTTCATTGCAATGTTTAGTAAGGGTGTGGTGCTTTGTCTATGGAAGAGACTGATAATATTATGCATTTCCTTGCTGATTCCTACTACTATTACTACTGCTGCAGGTTTCCTTCAACAATTCTCAATTAAAGGTTGCCCCGATCCGGTGGTTTGTGGTTTCATCCAAACTGATGGTCCAACCAGATGTTTCCAAGCGTAAATTACACTCAGTTCTCAGCTCTACTGATAAGGGCTTCGGAATCAAGTAGTAAAGCTAAAAGCTGATTACAGTAATTTCCTGGGGTCAAGTATTGATTATCACATCCTTTTAATAGCTGTAAGAGTAACTCATGCACTTCAACAGAATGTGTTGCTGAAAATGTTATTGTTTAATAGATTAAAAAAAAACTTTAGGCGTGGCAAAGGAAACAATTGGTTACAGTGTCTGACAGAATGAAATACAATGAAGAAGCTTTACACTTGTCATATTCTTCTGACCGCGACCAAAGTGACAGAATGATCTAGTCTTTTCTGGAAAAGAATAGTTACATACTCATTACATTGTGGCTTAACTTTTCTTAATTCCACTTAGTGGACTCCACAAAAGTAGTGGCTGTGAAATGTGAGTGAAATTCATATTTTTCTGGTACCATTATGGAATGTTCGAATCTTTCCTTTTCTGAAAAAAGTCTGGATCATTCTGCTTCTATGGTCGTGTCCCACCAAGTATGTACATAATAATCTGCCAGCTTAGTAGAAATTTTGTTTCTATGTTGTTCTATTTCTGACACTACTGACAGTGACAAAATTATTGAATGAATAAGTACAAATCAGATGAAATCATGGAAGAACATATTCTTTGCGTTTTCTGAGAACCTTCAGAATGGTTACAGCCTTTGAATTTTTGATACATTGAAAATTGCTCACACACAAATCTGTAAGAAATAGTGACGTGATTATCATCTCGTTGCTCATTTATTTGATTCTACCTGTAAATTTGTGAAATAAGAAACAAAAAATAAAATAAAATAAAAGCAAAAAACCAAAGATGAAAAACAACAATCCTCTACCCCCTTTGAAATTAATAAATTAAAGATGAAAAAATTACCAAACCAAAACTGAACTGCTGGTTAAGAAGGATTCCTTATCAAATTTTACAAATTTCAAAATAAAATTCTCTTCTATCGGGGAGCGGATAGCTCAGTAGGTTGCGGCACTAGCCTACGAAGTCAAAATGGTAACTGGTTCACACTCGACTCAAGTTCGAATCCCGATCGGTGCAGATTTTTCGTTGAAATCCGATTTTTCCAATCTTTTCTGTTCTCCTATCCTGTAGTACGCAGGGTTTTAGTGCTGAGTCCTATCAGAGACAGACGATAAATTTGGAGGTCCCATGTACCTTTGCACATGTAAAAGAACCCTCAGTGGTTGAAAATAGATAAGAGCAGGCCATTCCAGCCGCCACCCAGGCAAAATTTGAAATGTAATTCCTACCATGGCCTATTATTAGGGAAAATATGCCCCTGCCTCATTGTTCTGACGAAAGATAGCATTTGAGGCTAGTATCAGCGGGGACGGGTTGTGATTTAGCGCTTAAAAGCCGCCTTCACAATTCAAGCGCATAGAGAAATATTTGATTATTTGATATGCGCTATACAAATGCTTTACATTATTATTATTATGATTATTATTATGATTATTATTATTATTATTATTATTATTATTATTATTATTATTATTATCTCTCTCATTCATCAGCAACATCATCATACATTTTCCATTCTACTTTCCTCATTTCGTTCATTATCACTTCCATAATTTTTCTAGTCCTCCTCTTCCTCCCACAACAGCAAGAAGCACTACCGATACCTGTATTGTAATTGTTGATATGTGATTCTAAATGAGTGATGAATATCATGAGTGGGAGTAGTGAGTTGTTATCACTGCATGTGAACGTGTAAGAGTGGGTGTAGTGAGTTGTGAGCACTGCATGAGTGGGAGTGATCATGTGATTGTAAGAAGGTATTTAAGTG
>JASKDV010176913.1:0-12963 GCA_032466395.1 Aegires albopunctatus
ACTACTACTACTACTACTACTACTACTACTACTACTACTATTACTGCTGCTGCTGTTGCTACCATTACAGCCACTGCTGCATCTAATACTACTACTCTTGCTGTTGCTGGTACTAACCCTGGTGCTTCTGCCTCTGTCACAGCTACTACTACTGCTGCTGCTGCTGTTGGCAGTATTGCCTATCATCACATTTTCACTTCTACATTCACTAGTATAGCCATGGTAATAGTGCATAATGTACATCAATTATTTCATGGAAAATAATTTCAATGAAGTAGGTTGATGGAAGCAATATGAAATGTTTTTTAAATTTCGATCTCAGGCAATCTAATAATATCGCCAAGCTAATTATTAAAGTAAAAACAAAAGTTCTGGTTAGTATATGCATTATGAATGCGGAGGATAATTTTCTAGAGAAAGGGAATCACAGGTTATCAAACAATTTAAGATATTCCCCAATCTTGGCCTATATATTTCTCATACACGCTTAAAAATGCCCATCACTCCATAATGTGCCGTTTCGAAATTTGACATTCAATCTCCCCAACCCTTCTCACACAATACATGACGCTCTTGGTGGTCATCATGAATTCATTCTAAAATCTGAGTAACATTCAGATATTGGGTCTTGTCTTCTTTCCTCCAAAATAACATCGATGTGGTCATAAAAACTCAGTTAAATCCATACTTCGCTTTTCATGCTATTAAGTACTTCTGATATTTTTTAAAGTCAAATTGAAAATGGAGTCGAGCATTGAACTCTAATCAGCAGTTCAACGAGGAAAGCCAGAAGTCTGTTTCCCAGAGGGAACAGAGTTCCCCGGTGCAAGACGTTAAGGCCAGTATTCCATCAGGATCAATTCTGTGAGAAAATTGCTTTGTGTCGGCATAGAGCCGATGGCAATGACTCATGCTCTTTGCTCTGCGACCGGCCGTTCACATGAAGCCTTTTATTTGAATACGCGATGGAGCCCGCAATCAAGGAATGGAATTGATTCTCACATTGGCTCACGCTATGTCAACACAAACTAGACGAGGAACTGCACGTTTTTTCTTTTTCTCTAAAACCAATTTAAGAAAAAAGAAATAAAGGCACAAAAATCAAACAAAACATAAACAAACAAAAAAGCAACAACAGGGCAAAGAATGAACAGTTGAAATATAAAACAAGTAAAAAGGTTGCAAGTGTTGTCCTTAATAGGTAAAGATTGAAATGTTCTTTGTTTCTTTAGATCTAAAAGTTGATATTGAGGAAAGTTAAGTTGTTGTCTTGGTATTGCTTGTGATGGCGAAGAGTTGGATATTGAAACGTTATCTTGTCCTTTTTTGTCTTAGCTATGTTTTTTTTAAAATTTGTGTTGTATGTTCATTCAATTTACTGTATCAAAATTATGGTACAAATTGTTTTCTGTGTTACGCCATCTGGAATATTATCAAGACTGCAACTACGGAGATCAGATATGATGGGTGCCTGTTCGTGTTCACTGTGTGAGCCTTGGTGTATGAACACTATTAAGGCACGCGGTGAATGCCAAAAGGATTTCCCAAATACCATCACTTCAAGATGTAAAAAGCTGACTGATCCAGGTACTACCACCAGAAAAATGTCATGAATGAAATTCACTTTTCTTATATGAGTGCAAAGTAGTACATTGGGAAACAAAGTGCTTATTAAAAGGATCAGGTATGTATACTACAATTGTAAAAGAGGACTTTCAATATTTTGTTATTTCTTTGTATTTCTCTTATCGTTGATATCCTTGAATGATTTTTAATAACTATATTATGTTATGTATATACAAAACTGGATCAAAAGATAAATGGCATTTTGTTGGTTATATTTTCTCCATAATCACAGCTGAAAAAAACAATTTTAGTGTCTATGCGTTAATTCGGGAAGAGTAACATAGATACAGACTGTGTGCTTTATTAGCGATGTAATTAAAACAACAAGTATTTCAAACAACACATTCCCAACAGACAGAAGTTTTACCGACAAATGCATGTTTATGTTTCGGTGTTGTCTTGTAACATATTTAATTCATGCTTTTTTAAAGATAATATAATATAAGAAAAAAGAATCCATATTCGCAACTATGCTAATTTTAGTTAAAGACATTTATCACGTTAGGATTCTGTCAGTGGTTTTTGGTGATACCATAAACCTAGTGGAAGGTTGTCATTTAGAGTATTTTTAACAATATAGGTTTATATAGGTATAGAGTGGAGGCTCAACTTTTATTCTACAAGTGCAATACACGTACATTATTAAGGGGAAAAAAAAAGAACTTTGATTACTTAACAATCATAATTTTGCCATATGAAGCAGGCTGTCTGTCAGACTCTTATGGTGATCGACCAACATCTGAAACAACGTCTAGGGAGCATCTAAAGCCTAATTTTGGATATGTATAATTTTTTCCCCCAGTTTTATATAAAAGAGGTTTAGCAAAAAAGGGATTTTCAGTAAAGAATGAATTTAAAAAAAAAAAAAGAAAAGAAAAGGTTGCATTCAGGAGGTGTTTGAACTACGTCGCAATGTGACCACGTTCGGATAATTTTTCCCGTTAATAAATTATACATCATTAAGTGTGACTGGAAGTTGGTCACATACAGACATTTATGATATTTTCTGTGTATAATTATTGGCTATGTTGTAAATGTTTATGTTTTATGCCTATTTTCCTTGTCAGTTTATTAATTTTTATATTGCCAACGGCAGTAACTCAGATGTTTTACAAACAATGTTTTCATACGCCTTTTTTCAGTCAATTCCAAAATATTTTATACCAAATACTCATTTCTTATTACACCCTCTGTTTTTCACCTTCTCCTCATCTTAGATTGCACAATTGCTTACTTTTTATTTATTGCAACTAGTCGAATACCCACGACATAGCGGGACAGAATGATGCTATATTAAATAATTGTATTATTTTGTATAATATTATATATTATTTTTTATTATAAGTCAGTTGACTTAATGCACCCAGTAAGCTATTTCTATAGTTTTCCTGAACAGAAACGATTAAAAAAAATAAATTGGTTTATGATCATGCTTCCTGCATTGTGATTAAATTCTACACATACTACGCTTCAATGTGGTCTAATGCATAAGGCCAACTGTCAAATCATCAGGCCTCGATCATAGTGGCAAAACAAAGGCCGATTATTCTGGGAAAAAATAGCTGTAATTTGCCTATTATACATGAATTTCACTGACACCAACTCGTGTTGCTCTTATTAAATCTATAAGTTTATTTCAAAGAACTAAGTTAAGTTATAAGCCATTTTGGAGTAATTGATGTCATGTAGTATGTATCACTTTTCTCCTGAACAAATCTGGATTATTATGCATGTAATCGCAATTTGACTGAGAGTTCGCATTTGAATATTATCATTTATGATTGCTGAAGGCTATTCACGTGAAGAGCCTGAAATCAAAACCAAACCTCTGCTTTTTAAATTTTTCTAAAAGATAAGATACTTGAGGAATATGTCATTTTGTAATTGCAAATCTTGAAAAATAGGATTCTATATGAAATTAGAGCCAAAATTCAAATGTCAATTAATTCTATCCTTTTGTTGTTGTTGGTTTTTATGCAGTTTGCATTTTCATGCTCTGGACAAAAATATCTTTAATTTGATATTTGATATAACAATAATTCTCTTCTGAGAAAATTAATATTTTTGAAATTGTTGAAATCTGATTTTATGATATTATATCCATTACGTTATAAAAAATAAATAGCACAGCATGGTTACTATGCATTAAAGTAAGTTTATTGTAATTTTAGCATTGCAAACATCAACCAGATATCACTTTACCAAATAAGAAAACATGTACACCGTTTCCGAACTTATAAGCTTTTTCTTATTAAATGATAATCTGATTTATCTATATTGAAATGAACATGATATCTATCATTCTTTAGCTTTAACCATGAAAATAATAAATTGCTAAATACATGAATATATTCTTAATATATTTCTGTATTTTATCATTTTGCCCATTCATTTGTCTTTCTAAACACAGTTTTATTAAAATTGAAAGTAGTTGAAATTGCAGTAAGTGATTCAATCATATTAAATCTCTTTAAAAGAAAAAAAAGAAAAAGACCAAAACAAGGCGATTGACAGAATAGCAGAGAGCGTTGACCTGGCAAACTATTACAATAAAATCTTAATCAAATATTTTAGAAATTGGCGTGCTCACTGTTCTATAAATCTTTTGTTGTAGAATGGCCAGGTAACTGCAATCTCCTTGCTTCATGGCATATCCTTCCCAGACGTATCCTTTCTCACTGCTGTTCGAAACAAGTTCTTGTCCTCTGCCATTCTTCCTATTTCTGTCACTGTGTTGCCCATCCATTCTGTTATGTCCTGCGTCCATCTCCTTCAAGGTCTTCTACGCTTTTTCGCCTGCCCTCCATCTCGCCTTCTAAAAACAATCTTTCCAAGGTGTTATGTCTTTTGAGGAGGCCAAAATATGACAGCTTTCGTTTCTTTATCAGTAAGGGTTCCTTAATGTTCAGTGTTTCCCTGACGTTTCCATTGCTTTCTTTTGCTGTCCAGGGGATTCTTAGTATCTCTCTGTAACACTTCATTTCAAATGCATTTATTTTATATTCGTCATATTTTGTTATTTATAGTTCATGATTCACATCCATAGATTGCTGTTGGGAAAATGCGTGTCTTAAGAATTCTCATTTTAAAATGGATAATGTCACTCTTCCAGGTAGTAAGCATCTGTGATAGTTTGTTCATTGCCAAAGCTAGTCTCCTCCTGATATCTAGAGTACATTTTCCATTTGAATCTATTCTACTCCTAGATAGACAACATTGTTTACATTTTCCAGCTCTTCTCCGTCAAGTTTGATATTTGCCTCTTTGCATGTGTCAGAGGACATGACTTTTGTCTTTTTGGGCGTTGAGGAGGAGGTCCTTATCCTTACTGTGACACTTCACTGCCTATACATTTTTGTTCATTCCTTCTGGGGTTGTTGAGAGGAGAACAGTGTCATCGGCATATTGGACATCTGTAACTGGCTTTCCATTTAGTCGTGGTGCACTATATTCTTTATCTTGTATATCTGCCATCGCATTTCTCATGATTTCCTTTGTATATAGGCTGAATACCGATGGTGAGAGAATGCAGCCTTGTCTAATACCTCGTTTTACCTGGAACCAGTCTGTTAGTCCTTCTCTCGCCCGCACGGCTGCCATTTGTTCACTGTACAAGTTTGATATGAGGTCTACTATTTTGTAATGGTAATTCATATCTTTTATTGTTTCTATCATCTTGACATGCTTCACGCAATCAAATGCTTTGCTGTAGTCAATAAAGCACATGTGTAAGTCAACATTTACGTATCTGCTTTTCTCTATTAGAGATCGTAGATTGAAAATGTTGTCCCTTGTGCGTCTATTTGTGCGAAAGCCTGCTTGCACCTGACTGACTCCTTCTTTTATTTTGTTTTCGAGTCTTTTCAAGATGGTCTTCAGTAGAATTTCTCTGGCATGGCTGATAAGTGCGATTGTACGGTAATTTGTACACTATTGTAAGTCTCCCTTCATAGGGATTGGTACAAAAACTGCCTTTAGCCATTCACTGGGCCATCTTACTTCTTGCAATATCTTTTTGCAGAACATGTGATAGATCAAGATACCTTTCTTACCACTTGCTTTTATCATCTCTCCAGCGATCTCATCAGTACCAGCTGATTTTCCAGTTGGTAGTTGTTTTATTGCCCATTCTACTTCACTCTACAATGGCGGTAATTCCTCGTCATTGGGTGCCATCTTTGTAAGAATTCTATTTGGACTATCATACATTTCACTGCAGTATTCTGCCCATCTACTTTCAATGTCTCCTGTGTCTGTAAGTGTTTTGCCACCTTTGTCTTTAATAACCGATATTCTACTTGCTTATGCAACACAATATTTTTAACGATAGCATGTCTTTGAGTTATGAATGAGCGATTGTTTTGTTTCGACTCACTGAACTTGAACTATCGGTGCCCTGTTCATAATAAATGAGGAATCGATTATCCAAGCAGTGATTAAATCAAAATCGATATTGCTGCGGTGTTAAGTTTAATGATGTCGTAATAAACTCAGATCAGAGCAAATTTAATTTGACACTTTTTAAGATGCTATTTATAATAATTCAGTGTATAATTTCAAGTGTATGACTTAATATAAAACATTGTCATTATTTATAGCATGACAATAAAAGTTCGAAGATACCATTGATCTTATTTTGTTTGGGAGTAAAAATACAACCTTTGGACCGGGTTAGCACCGAGGCTGAATAAAAACAGGAATTTTCTTAACATAAATTCAATAGTCATAACTATAGAACTATTTTCGTGATGCAAACATATATGGCAACAGATGCATACCTCTTGTTCGAATGCAGTATTGACGTTTAATAATATGCACTTGCTTACAATGAAGACGTTCTTCAGCCACTCGTGGTGTACTTCACAAGGAAGAAATTCAAGAAATCACATAGATTTTCATTACGACACCGTTCTTAGACACAGGGCATATGTTACACGATAGTTTCTAGAAAACAGTAGAGTTGAAAGCTGAATTGGTCCAGACGTGAACTGCGGGACGCTTCAAAATGTTCAGTTCGGCAAACAAAGCCAGCACCCATAAACATAAAAATCATACAAACTGGTTGAATGCATTGAATAATCTTAGGATGGTGTTAGGAGAGGAATACTGTAAACCTTAAAAAGTCCATGCAAAAACACTTAGTGACTCTATAAACCACGGTGGTGGCCTTGACACAATTCAAATAATAATTCTTTCGTCATTGTTGTTGTCGCAGTTTACAGCTTGAAATCTTCCTTGCATACATTACAATGGTAACAGTTTTAGACACTTAAAAAAAAAGTCATTTTGTATCATGAACATCAAGAACTGCTTCACAATGTTATGAAGTATAACCCTTTTGTGCTTCAGTGCTTCACTTGATTATGATAATTATTCATAATATTAACTTATAAATTTGTCAGAAAAAGGCTATCATGCAAATCCACCATAGTAACCTACTTCATATTTCGGCATATTGTTGTAGATCTTCAATGGGTTTTGCTTGTGTCATGTTTAAAGAATAAATATTTACCGAAATACTTAAAGTTACATCTTGATTTACCAGGGTAATGATGCTCTTTAGTATATTTTTCTTTCTTTTTCGATCCAGTAGTATCTACATATACTTTAAGTGACATAGGAATAAACGTTTAAGTTACATGTAGATCTACATCTTATATAATTTTTCATCCTTTATCTCATCTTTCACTTGAGATTACCCGTTGTTAGAGAGATCTGTGACATCACTTTTCCAGTGTTTTCCATTGGTTGAAACTTAGGCAAGTTTGTTTTTCTCATGAAAGAAAATACCAATCAGTTCTAGATGTGTCTAATTTTGTTTTTTAAAAGCATACAACAAAATAATCTTTGATGAGAATCAATCATCAGTAAACGATGAACTCCATAATGTATGCATGTCATCTGAAATGCATGTTAGACAGAAGATTAACAAGAAACGTTACGCTTTCATTTCGAATTAATAGATGATGCAATCAAGAGAACAAAATTACAAACCAAGTATGCCATTACAATTAAAAAAAAAACCATTAACTCCAATAAAATTACTGTACTACAGTATACCTTAGATGATATACCGCAATTGCGTTTTTCCGCAATTCGACAGGTTCAATCTTTGACATGTCTGCATTTCACTGATCTGTGTTTGTCGCAGAGTTTGATATATTTCTGTATTCTTTTACGTACAATTAACCCCCGTTCTGCTCGGATTAATTTTTTTCTTCTTCTCTTTTTTGCTTCGCCATGATTTTTTGTTTTGTTTGTTTGTTTGTTTTTGCTTTGTTGTTTGTTTGTTTTTTTCTTTTTGCTTTTCCTCATAGCTATAATGTAGATCTAGTCGGAATTGAAATTTTACATGTAGATCAATTTTTCTTACCTCAAGATGGCGATATTTCAATTGAAATGTGTCCTATGATGTTTAATTTCGCAATGCGATAACAATACCATCGACCTGTCATTACAGGAGCAATAAGCAGAATGTCTGATTTATTCGTTATATCGGTATTATAAATCTAGTACATGTACATCAACTGATTTATTAGAAAGCGCCATTTTCTCCTCTCAAGCTCACGCGGGAAAAGAATTGACAAAATGGCTAAATATCGCAGTGGGACACCAATAGATAGGCAATTTGTATGACGCAAGACCCCTCGGATCAAACCGACTTTGTTTACAAGATGATTTTTGTCCCTATAAGCATGTAACATAATGTTACTTAGCTGTCACTGTCTTCCAGATTTGTTTAAGGAGCTAGCAGGTTTTATCATGATTTGGGCTATCATGATTTTAGCTAGTTAGTTTATTAGCAAAGGGGGAAAACGTCGGGTAAAGGTATGCCTTGCATTGGTCTGATTGGACGGACATGATAGTTTGTAATGGGAAGTGGCGTATGAGTGATAAAGTGCATTGATTTGATTAGTCTAAAGTAAGAGAAGAGGGGGGCTTTGATTATAAAACATAAAGATAATTTAAAACAGAGAGGGTATCTCGCTCCACGGACCAACGTATTAATGACTCATTCGCTAAACGCTGCACGATGATTTTGTGAACCGCTCATATTAGTTCCATCATCAATCATGTAGATAACTGATCATACCGTGCTCGACTTCCCAAATTAATTCTGACTTTAAAGTATTAAAATTTTAGGAAGCTCTGAATAAACGATGGATTAGAATAATAGATTTAGAGTATGAATGACGGACAAAGAAGAGACAGACAAATGAATAGAGACTGATTAAGAAGCGGAGGAAAACCTAACATCCAAAGGTTTTTAATTTGTTTGAATAACTTGTAATCATTGGAGATAGACAGCATGACGTAACAACGTCATTCTTAATAGCTGCCCAAAAAAAGTTGAATCACTGACAAAATTCAATATTTCGTCAAGGTGCTAATCTTTTGGCTTAAGTCATACTTCAGCCAAAAGTGAACAAGTCGTGCATAAACTAAAGAAATTCCCTAATTGATCTCTCAATAATATCCAGATTGTATTTTAAATAGATTAATAAATAATTCTGCAATACTGGTTTTGTTATTATTGGTCAGCACCAATCGAACAAATATGATATTCATCTTCTTCCAAAGATTCGCTGGAATCCATATGGCCAAAGCTATATAGCCGAAGTAATAGAATGCTATGTTAAGCCTCAAGCTGTGATTTTAGATTGTTATGAAATATAAAGTAGGCGCAATATGGCCTACTTCATGTCTATGTCAGAAAGCGAATGGGGTAATTTTGGCTTAAGTCATTACACTATAGAATTATAATAGCTTCTATATTCCATAATGCAATTTGTAAAAGTAGATTCAAAGTATTCAAGTACCCTTTCCATAAACACCGGAGCCCCCCAGGGTTGTGTGCTATCGCCTGAGTATTGTTTACAATGTACACAAATGATTGTCAGAACACCAGACCTAAACAAGTGCCACTAATAAAATTCGCCGATGACACATCACTACAGGGCCTTATCATTATCAGGAACTAATCTGAATATAGACGGGAACTGGAACTGTTCGTCTCATGGTGCGACGAAAACCGCCTTGAATTGAATGTTGAGAAAACAAAAGAACTAATAATAGACTTCAGAAAAAACAAAAACCCACACAAACCCCCAATAATCAAACATCAAGTAGTAAACAAGTTAATAATTACAAATATCTGGGTATAGTTGTTGATGATCGTCTACAATGGACTGACCACGTTTAACTTATCAAATCAAAACTCAACAAAAGAATGCATTTTTTATACAAACTTGCAATTTTTAAAATCGATACCACCCTGTGCACCTTCTTTTATATATCAATTGTTGAAAGTGTATTAATCTTTTGCATGACAGTTTGGGGTGGGAGTATCTCTTCGGCAGATAAGCAAATAATTATTAGACCACTAATCATATTGATAATTTTGACACTTTATATACAACATGCTTTAAAAGCATTCTTGTTGACAAAATGCATCCTTTGTCGGGGCACAAGAACGTCTGAAAGGAGTGGTCGCCTCATCTCCCTCTGTTCAAAAAGCGAAAGACATCGGCGTTCATTTCTTCTCACTGCGCGGGTTGTATGCTCAACTATTGTGTGTGGTTTTACAAATTTTACAGGAGGACGAAAAAACTTTACCATTTAATTTATTCATTGTTTAAGCTTTGGCGACACAATTTAGATATGTTGTGTAAAAGGTGGTAATACATTGTATGTCATTGTTGTTTTAAATATAATAATCATATGTATGACGTGATTGACAAATTAGTAAGTGACAATACTTGAGCACACATATTTCCACAGATGGCTGTCATTATCATTGTTGTAACACTGAGTTACAATAGTTGGCAGGCAACAAGCGCCCTATATGAGTGCAAAAAACGTAACATACAATAGTTAAAAAGTGATGCTCAAGATGAATTTATTGCTAAATCTACCTATACGCCTTTATTTATAGAACAAAAATGATCACAAAGTTGAATCAGGAGCGCTTATGAACCGCTTTTGTGTGACACGTTCTAAACATTATGTCCACAAAACAATGCATATACATTTCCCTTAAGACATAGACATAGATCTAATACATTATCAAATACAGCCCAAAATCTAATTGCATCCATTTTACTTTGCTTCGCCCTGGGTTTGTTTCAAAATGTTTAGGTGTTTACTGATCTCTTATAAATTATAAAAACATGATTGCCGCAATATTTCTAAAATCCAAAATGTGGGCTATTGGAAATAGCTTAAACTAAGGGCTGTTACGTGATCAGTAAAAGATGCCACCACAAATCGCTAAATTTCTGCTGTTTCCCTAATTCTATCATGTGGGATAACAGTAACAAAGCAAAATGAAGGACGACAATTTGTAATATGGAAAGCACGGAGAAAAGAATTTATTTTTTAATTCAGAGTCCAAAATAAGACCAGCTGAGGGCCATGAAGCCCAAAAGAGGGTCAACAGATGTTTATAGGACTGTCCTGGTATACTCTGAGATCACCAAAGAAGTAGAAATGGATACATTCAATAAAACGAATCAATCAGCCTCAACTTTCATCTCCTACCATGCTCCATGGTTTGCTCTGCCTTTTCTCATCCCTTATTTCTTTGCAGTTGTTTCGGTTGCGGATTCTGTGTCATTTTGGGCTTAGGCATGGCTGGATGTAAGCCTGATTATCGTCAGCTGCAGATTACCTTTATTGATCATGTTGTTGAATGCTACAATCAGGGTCGATAGCTGGAAAGAGCACCAAGGACTCGTTGTTGTCTGGGTATCATTTTGTTTTATGAGAAGTTATCACTCATCGATGGTTGCTTTCTCTCCCTTTTCTATCTTGAAGAATGGTGTTGGGTTTTACCAAGAAGAATCTGAAGAATTCATATCCAAAGGCTGAAGCTTAAACTAGGCCCCCAACGACAATTTTACGTTGTCATCTTCAATCAATTCCTGGTCTTCTGCCATAATTTCAGTATACAAAGTAGTTGAGCTTTCAAGCTGAAATTCTTTTCTTGATGAGGAAATGAATTGCATGCCTTCAGAAGATGATACAAAGGAAGCTGTGTAAGAAGTGTCCATGGGTTGCTTTGTAAATTACACTTGAGAGATGGAGGCTATGTCAAGACGAGGATCACGATCTTGTAAACGACTTATTAGTGGTATATCATCGACGGTTGCTTTCTTTCCTTTTTCTATCTTGAAGAATGGTGTCCGGTTTAACCAATCAGAATCCGAAGAATTCATATCCAAAGGCTGAACATTTTCTAGTTGCACACTTGCTCTCGTTTCATTTTTACACCACAAATGTGTTGTATCTGGGCTGCGAGAGATGCTATTTCAATCTACCAGAAGTAGAACAAAGTTATAATCCGTGAAATAATTGTTAATAATAATAATAATTACAAACATTTCTTACCTCTTTTGATGATTACCATGTCAGCGCAAGTTAAATGTTTACAATAACTTCGAGTAAAGAAAAGATTGCGTTACAGAAAGCAAATAATCAAACTAATAAATTAAACATCATCATGCGTGAAAAGTTTGATATTTTTCGAACTTTTGCAAAGTAGTAAAAGATATACTGAAGGTTAAACCATAACCCATTTCATAGTACCCCTCAACCTAGCTTAAGCATGTCTCCTACAAAAGTATATTTATTGACTCCTATTATTCGTGATCATCCACATCTATTGTAACTCCACACTGGCACTGTTTCGTATTGTTTTTAGTTTTCAGATAAGTTGTGTGTACAACTATTGTAACTCACACTTACCATATGTAACTCACACTTACAATAGTTGGACACCAAAGGTATGTTGTGGGCTTACTAATGTAAGTCCGACTTACCATACCTGAGCATACACATTATTATTAGTATCGTTTCAACAATACATGGTTTCTACTTTAAAGCTTTGTAAGGTATTGTCGCCCAGCCTTGCTATTTTCAGACAATGTGCATTGTCCTATGTATTATGCCGTATTCGATTATTTCAACTTTGAGGAAAAGTCGTTACAATAGTTGAGCATACAACCCGCGTGGTTTATAAATTCCAACCTGCCATGATTTCCACCTGATGCCTTTTTAGTTTGTACTTTAGGTCATCATATTTTTAAAACAAATCTTATATTCTTATTATCATGTTGTTATTATCATAGCCCATATTATTATGTATGCATAAATGTATGTTTATAAGTATGTATATGTGTGGACACGTATATATATATATATATATATATATATATTATTATGTATATCTGTGTGTATGTGTATGTAGTATGTATGTATGTATGTATGTATGTATATGTGAATATTGCAATATTATATATTCTTAAACCAACTCAAAATTATTTTTTTTTTACCTTC
>JASKDV010176924.1:0-11606 GCA_032466395.1 Aegires albopunctatus
AATAATAATAATAATAATAATAATAATAATAATAATAATAATAATAATAATAATAATAATACAAATAATAATAATACAAATAATAATAATAATAATAATAATAATAATAATAATACATGTAATAATATCAACGACAAGATTTGACCCTCCTTTTTTCTTCTTCTTCGACCATAACTTGCTTTAGGGAACACTTGCATGGTCCCTAGATATTGCCAATGTGACGTCTTCTATCGATAGACATATGGTCCCTAGGTTTTGCCAATGTGAAGTCTTCTATCGATAGACATATGGTCCCATGGTTTTACCAATGTGAAGTCTTCTATCGATAGACATATGGTCCCATGGTTTTACCAATGTGAAGTCTTCTATCTATAGACATATGGTCCCATGATTTTGCCAATTTAAAGTCTTCTATCGATAGACATATGGTCCCTAGGTTAATTTTCTATCGATAGGCATATTTTTGCTGGGTCCGGCGGCTTATTCCTTTAGCCTGATTGTTGTTTGAACGAATGAATGGAGGTGGGTATTGTCGAAAGTTGGGAATGTGGGGTAAGGGGAAAAGATATTCATATGCCACTGTCTGCCTTGGAGTCCAGATTCGAAAGGACGAAAATGTTCACCCCCGCCGACAGCTAGAGACGCGGTGACGTAAGCTACACGTCACAGCAGTTTACGCAACGTAGACCGCCATCACTATGGAACATTCCACCTCCCAAATCAAACTTTCCAAAAAAAAGACCTAACAAATAATAATGGACAGGTATCAGTCTAGTTGAACCTTTTGTTTTTGATCATATCCTTTTGAGACGGTCCATCGGGATTCTTATTGAGTTATTTAAGGCTTTCAAGAAATTAACTTATTGTTTTCTTCTTCTTGTCGGTAATGGTTCCCAGTGTAGTTTGTGCATCAATTTGCCTGTGGACACTTCATAGTTGTAATTATTGCTCACCATTCTGACAGTTCTTCTTCGCAACTTTATCTAATTGAGTGATGTAGCATTTTGTGTGCGGGTCCCAAATACTTCTTGCTGTATTCAAGGATTGACCTGACATATTATGTTTGATAACATTTTTCCTTGACTCTCTTATGGCAGGATTGATTGAAGTTGCCTCTGTAGAAAGGATAGGGTTTTGTTTGCTTTGCTGCATAATATGGTATCAATAAATATGCTTGCTCCATTATAATGTCTGGTCTATTACCACTCAAAGATATTTTGCCTCCTTTGTTTTAAGCATGGGTAAAATGAGAAGAAGGGCCTTTTCCTGCTACTTATCTCCTCGTCCCTATTCAAAACTGTGAATGCCAGGCAAACACGTGACATCAGTAACGCAACGACTGTCGAGACAAGCTGTGATTATATCGACTTCTTTCATAAGGAAACGACTTTTGCGCGAGTGTGTGTGTGTGTGTGTGTGTGTGTGTGTGTGTGTTAAATTATGCTTACAAGCATGAAGGACTTAAACCTATTATATTCTACGGAGTTGATTACAAATTTATTTATGAGGAAGGATTTTTAAATTTGAATAAAAATTAGATTGTCATATAGTACCAACATGAAAGATACATCTACTTTTCACAATCAAATCTATTTATGAAGGGGTCAGAACAAGAAGGCTAAGTCCAATTTATCTAAAAACAGAGTAGGCCTACTACAAGTTAAAGCATGGGTTATCTATTTTTTGAAAATAGACTCCGAAGGGAAATTTGTCTTTTGGAATTTACCGTCACCGAGCGTAAGAACAGAGCCGCAAACGTAGGCAATTCTTGTAAATAACCTTGCCCAAGAGCTAGACACACGGTGTCTCCAATGAGATTCGAACTCGGAACCTTTCGCATGCGAATCCAACGGCTTAACCGTTCTACCACCGTGCCATTAACACCGTGCCATTATATCAATGATGAAACAGTAAATCTAAACCACGTGGAGCACAGAGTAGTAGAAGAAGAATATAGACTCTTTGGCGTGGATTGCTGATCGTGTTAAGTTTGCGACATGTCATGTGACATCAAGGTTAAGTCCACACATTTTGTCAATTTTCTCAAAACTGGCGTCATGTTGTTGTTCTGACCCCTTCTAATGATTCTTACTGTTTGCATGATTTGAATCTAACTCTATGGACAGAATATGCAGGATAGGGCAAAAGTAACGCATGACATATTCAATAAAATACATCCTCATCATTATCCCTTTGTATCTTTTCTTTTCTACCCAGGATCTTTCTGCTACTTTTGTCACGGCCTAATTCTCCTATTGAATTTCTAAAATGTAAATTTTTAACACATTGTCCACAGAACCTCCCTATTGGCCCCCAAATATATTCCTAAACAAACGACCCGTTCTAGACGGGCACACTGCGAACGTCGTAAGGGGTTCAACAGTACAAATTATGTGCCAAGTCAAAGGGGGTTTCCCACCAGTCACCCAAGTCAGCATTGATTGTATAAATAGTACGTTTGAGGAGAATGACACTCAGGTAACAGGAGAAATCAACCTCCAGACTGTAAATACGACCGAACAATGTGTGTGCACAGCTGAACATATAACTGGATGCTATGGCAAGTCTACACAAATTAACTTACAGATTAAATGTAAGTATTGCAACGAAGAGGCTGTCATTTCTATGAATATCCAGCTTGGGGAAAAAAAAGGGAGACGTATTTTAGAATGTGTCCCTTACTGTCTTTTACGTACATTGAGATTGATATTTATGATATATAGGCATAAATTTATGCTGGCATCGAAAATATAATTTGAATTGAGACTTTCCGTCCATCAACTAATTTAGAAGAAGGATGAGCTCTCTTCAATTTCCCTTCCATTATCTATCTAAACACAGTGTTCTGACCCAGGTTTGTTGTGGTCTTGTTACATCGACCAGAAAAGGTGATCTAGATCTAGATTGACGTATTATGAAGGCGAATTGGGCGCTTTTATATGACATCCTATTGAGAAAAAAATGTTGAGTGTGTGTCTTTATATACCTTATAATGTCACGCAAACAATTCAGTTCCACGAAACTAATAATCTGGTTTAGGAAAATGACCACAATGATAATAAAATTCCTTACGTTCTGTTTCAGTATCTCAATTACCATGAATTTTTAATCTTAGCTGTTGGAATAATTGACCTTATTTAGAGTAAGTCAGTGCCGACGACTTTGGAAGAAAAACAGCGAATAATTTGATGAAAAATTCACACATTGAAAAATAAAAAGTGGGTATTTCAACTTCTTTATCCCCAGATATCATTTTAACTGTTTACAGAGTGATAACTGCCACACAACGTGTGATAGCAACTGATGATACGCTAAGAAAAATGGAGATAGATGCTGGAACTAAGGTCACCTTTGTGTGTAAAGGAAGGGGAATACCGCCACTCAAGGCCATATTCAGAGAACAAAGATCACACATGGTCTTCGAGGGAGATCAAACGAATAGTCAAGGAGACGTTGTCAATACGGAGGTGTCTCAAAGAGTCATGGGTTGTAGAGATACAGGTCTTTATGAATGTATCGTCTCCAATAAGAAAGGGGATACTCACGAGAGGACAATAGGCATCTTCGTAAAATGTAAGCATAGCATTGAATGGCGAGTTTGGGGTAATTATATTTGGAATTAACACTAAAGTGTTCCTGATTATAATATTTTGTGGGATTATGATATATAATTTTTCTCATTCGGTGACAAAGAAGCGTACTGCCAGTCGTCTTCCCATTGTCATTCATAAAATAGTTCCCATTAGGTCCCCTTGGTAAAACAACTAGTTTGACTACCGTAAGAGATTACGCTTTTAATATACTCTGTTAGTTCGTGGAATCTATTTTCAAATCACATCGTCATTCGTACATCAAACGAAGAATTCATAATCGAAAATCTTAAAGATGAATATCATGATAGCCCCGCACTCTTCATCATAATTAGTGAAGTATCGAAGTATCTCAGCATTGAGATACTTTGAAGAAATTATACAGATAGAGATAAAGATTGTTGAGAATTTTTAAAGAACATGTCTGGATTATTCTTTGTTTTTTTGTTGACTTTTTTTTGTTGACTAGATTGTTTGTTTATTTTCTGTTGATGTCTTTGATCTTTGCCGTTGCTTTCTGTGCTTAGGTTTTATTCGACCTTCTTGTCGAATCTAGATGCTGGGTAGTGAACGACTTCTTCTTTTTTACAGAATGGGCCGATGTACATGTTTTTTTAAATAAGGTTTTACAAGGCTTCTGTTGTTTAACCCTCACAAAATGATTTTCTGTACGTTTTGTGCTTCCAGCACATGCCGAAACGGAATCTTTGTTCAGATTAAGAGCGAGGGGCTCTATCATTTTCATGCTAAAAGCATGCCATTTTTTGAAAATGATTCAAGCGTTTTTCTTTATCATAATATTTTCACAATAAATCCTTCTTTACATGTATCTCATTTCAATGAACCATAATAACAATAATGATGAGCCTTTTTGTACCATCTTTCAAACCAATAATTTATCATCTTTTGTTTTCACTAGTATTTTGGAACTCCCTTTATATTTCGCCATATTTTTCAATGATATTTGCAACGCTCGTTCTGCTCCATCGTCAATAATCATTGTCATTAAAATTTGTGCAGTCCCTTTGGAATATCATTTCAACATCTGGAGATATGATGACTTTTTTGTGTGTGCTGTTTACATTTATTGAGTATAAAGAGAAATATATTGCGTTTTGGATTCCAACGGTAGCATTGTTTTTGGAATGTAGAGGAACATGAGTGATGCATTCGAAAACATTTAAAAAGTCCCAAGAGATTTGATAAAAATTGATATAAGTATAAGCATTTAAAATATGGCTGCATTATCATGTTGTGAAGATTCAAGATGGTGCCATCTCTAAAACCACCGATTACTTGGTATTATTTCATTTGAGGATTCCGATTTCAATGATGATAAATAGATTTGTCTATCATTTTGCATTCATGAAATAATCAAATTAGGGTCCCCTATTTTGACTACCCTAAGAGATTACGCTTTTAATATACTCTTGCTCTATTGTTGTCATGAACGTTGCTATGTTCAATATTTCCCTGTAGTTGCACAGTAAATCCTTAATAAAGCTTTTGTGACGTAGAACGCAAAAATCTAAACAACAAAAAACACTAGATCCATAATATCAATAATTTCAAAATAACCAGTGACAGCAGGTTTCTATAATAATATAAATTCGGGATAGATTATAGAGCTAAACAGACGGATCAGCTATTTTGTAAATAAAACTTTACTTAGGCCTAGATCTATATTATTATCTAGATCTATCTCTTGTTGAATATGTAGTATACCAACAGTGACACTGATGATCCATTGGCATAGAGCCCAATTTTGAGCTCATTTAATTTCGTTGAGCCTAATCATCCGCTTTTCGAATCAGGAGCGGTATTTTTGCATTCGTTTTTGTCGTTCTGAGTCACTAGACGAACAGTGTCATTGGGTGCATATTATAATAACTCTTCATCTAACAATTTAGCAACATCACTTCAGAGTCATCTAATTTTCTTATTTATAGGATCATCTTCTTCTTTGTTCATTTTTAGTTATGTTTACTTGAAACTAACATTGGTAATGGCATTGTTAAACTGTTTGATGTAGATCTAGGTCTAGATAATCTAGGCCTCGTTGAACAATTGTTAGTGATAGATCTAGCCTAATTGTTGTTGTAGTACTGTCAGTGGCAGAGAAAGAGTTGATCGATCTATTCTGTGTTAGATCTATTTTGTGCTGACTAAATCTTCTAAATTAAACTCCAACTAGATGCAACACTGGATGTAAATTACTCAATTTCAAACACTAGATCTGGATCTAGATTCACTAATGTCTAGACTACAGATTTTGATACCACCACAATTAGTAAATAAGCAGCACTTCTTCAACTAGATCTAAATCGAATGATACTTTACAATGTGGAATCAGAGGAATCTAAAGTAAAGGAAAGTAAAGTTTCCCATACTCATTACTGAGCGTAGAGGAAATCAGGAGTAGAGTCCCAATTTTTCAAGGCATACGGCTTTGTGTGGTAGTTTGCCATTGCTTTCCACGCCGACTTTACTTTCGCTCGATCTAAAGAGATCTAGCTACCCATTCACTGCTGGGTCGACAGGGAAGCCACGAGAAAAATCTGACGGGACTGAAGGTTTGAACCCGGGACTCGCAGTTTGGCAGCCCAACGCTCTACCGACTAAGCTACCTGGCTACCTAAAGTTTACCTGGCAGGCCATTGCAATCCAAAATCCTTCTCAACCCCCCGGGGGGCATACAGAGGTGCGACCCGATGAAAGGCGCTTCACTCTAGCATACTGACAAGATCTTCCACTACCAGGTACCCATTTTACACCTGGGTACGGTGAGGAATTGCATGTAAAGAATCTTTCCCAAGAATTCAACATCGCTCGCGCCCAACGGGATTCGAACCAGGGACCTCTCGATCACCAGCCCGAAAGTCTACCACTAGACCACGATGCCACTAGAATATTATAATTATGGGATTTCTTCCTTTATGCCTTTTTAGCTGTACCTTTAATATAAGATATGATATGATGTTTACACGGTTTTTAGCCTCCCTATTTTAAATACATTGACGCTTCTTTCTTTCTTTGATAAACATCACGTTACCCAAATAAAAATGCAACACGTATTTGGATCTTGAGAAAATGGATTAATCAAATCTGTTGCCCTTTTTCAAGAAGAAAAGGTCAATATGTCCCCCTTAAGAGCATTCAATACCTTTCAACACCGTTATAGTACGTTGGATGTTGAACCACTTAGCCATGCCTCGCCTTTCCTACATCTGGAGCTGAGACCCTGGGGGTTTCACCTGCATTACGGCCAACAATAACTGATTGAATCCTTTGAGTCTCATTTTGTCACAGAGAGATAAAAGAGAAAGAAAGAGAAAGAATGGGTAAACAACAAGTTAATCAACGCACCAAATTGCGAAATAAAACTAGGGAAAGAATTTGCTTCGGAGAATAACCGAACATTTCGTTTTTTGAAGGCAATAGAAATATAATGTAGCTATGTAATTGTCGAAGTTATGATTGCATGGACGAATGATAATGCATTGTGGAATTTCAAGTAACCGTTGTTAGATTGTACAGCTATTCAATGTCGATATTACCGTTTCGTTAAACAGCTACTTAACCTTCCCGCATCCACTTTTATGGCTTACAGATCATGAATAGTACTATCAATTATTAGACAGTTGGCTGTCCAATATCCACATATGCGGGAACAGTGCACTGAATTCTAAATCAATTCCTAGAATCTAGATCTAAATACGAAGAAGCCGAGATTTAAAACATTCTAAACCACCAATCCGTGGTCCCAGAAATAGCATTCTTAATTAAAAACCTCAACTGAACTTGATAGAAGACAGGCTAGTCGAGGAGACGTGGTGATGGCAAGTAAAGTACATGTAAATAGAGGATGTAAATTAAAATACATTGTCATGTAAACTGAACACAACAAAATCGTCTAGTGTATCAATTTAGTAAATACTCTTTTATCAAACTAAATGAATTTAGGTGCAAACGATCGTGTCAATGTGCACAATTTCATTAAATTAGCTTGCATATTTTTAAATGACATAGATCTAGATTTACAAATTTTACATATAACGCACGTTTAATATTGAACTATATATCTAAAGTGGATTGAGGATCGGATTAATTGAACTTCTCTTCAAATATTCTGTTTGTGCTTGCTGAAACCAGCAAAAACTCTTTGAATCTTGATTTTGACGTCTACAGAATACAAATCTGGTCCTATCAGCTTCTTTCCATAATTTTCTAATAAGGTTGGTGTCCTAGTTTGTTTTTTGTTTTTTTCATTAATTTTGATTTGATTGTGAATTCCTTAGCTAGCAACCACTGAAATAAATTATTTCTCTAGATTCCTAATATAGATCTAGAGATGTTACGAATATGTATAGATCGGTTTAGCGAGTGAGTAAAGCAGATAGGATCATAACTAAATAATGTTTCACTAAGTTTCCTGTTGGTACACAAAGACGAGGAATATGGTGATTCAGAAGATCTATAAAATTGGATTTGCCAGTCAGGCATAGGGGGTGCTTGGATGTGCAAGACAACGCACAGCACGTATTGTTCTACCCCAATCCTCATTTCCAGTCTCCAGATTGATTGGTCAATTCCACTTTCTCGGAGACCTGCAATCTGGAAGGTAATTTGAATAAAATTAGGTCGCTTGCGCGGATAGATATCGCTAATAGTATGAAAACATTAGGACTATACGTTATTATAGAATAACAACTAGGCTATAGATCTAATAATAATTTGCGACCATTTTCCCTTAGTAGCACTCGAGAAGATCTATTGTTATATTATACCGGAGATTATATAGTTCTAAGTGAAATGAATTTATACTTTATGCAATCTAGGTCTAGATTGTTACATCTAGATTTATATACTTCTATCTAGATCTCCTAAGTGGTAGTCAGGCCTAGAGATTTCTAGATCTAGATCTAGTTCTAGAACCAGATAATATGTTTTAAAAATTTCAAATGTTCCATTGCGATAGAGGCTATTTGGATCAATATTCAAAAACAAAAACAAAAAGTTTGTTTTTAATCAAAATAATAATTAACAATACAATACAAATACGCGTAACAGGTGTGTTGAGCAAAGTCGAGACCAGTACCTACGAATTGTAAAGTACAGCTATCTGTCTCCGCGAACATTACCAACCATAACATTCGTTGGTCTCGACTTTGACCTGCGCTCTTATTATTTGTATATTGAATTAAACACTAGACATGTTGAAAATGTAATTGCCTCTCAAGAAAATGAGCTAGGAATTCAAAAATCACCCAAGAAAAATCGCAGCATCACATTATGATATTATGACGCTTTGGGTCTCAGTTAGCAAAATGCTTAATGTGATAATCAACTGTGACAATTGAAAGCTTGCTCATATATTTGGAAAAGGATAGAAAAATGAGTTGAGTAATTTTTCAAATATGTCTATCGATTCCTATTGGATTTACCAGCCCTTGAGTTGGGGACGCTTTGTTCAACCTACTGATATATCCTGTCTGTAAGTCTCTTTTAATAATTTCACATCTTTTATTCGCCTATCTAGGATTGCATCATTGAAGTTGCAATTAAACACCAGCAACATAATATTTTCAAAATAAGCATGCATTTTTCATTCTATTATGTCATTATTATATAAAATATTTCTACATTTACAAAACAATTTATCTAAAATGTTCCATCTTTTTCATGAATTTGTTCAATATTGCTCTTTCGATGATAATTTGAAATATCATTTTCAAACTGTGGTTACAAATTGTTAGCGTTAAAAAAAGAAGAAGATTTGAATGGGATAAAGGTGAATATGTATGGTAATCGTTATATATAATACCAAATCTTGGTAATAGGGTTCAAATCAACAAAAAAGTGATATCCTGAAAATAGGTGATAGAAATGTGGTGATGAGCATGGCTTGAATTGGTCCAGATAATAATGATTTGCAGCTAAAATAAATGGAATAGATTAGATAAGCTATTTTCAATAATATAACAATTGCAACATTAACAATAACGTTAAACAAAAATAAAACAATACAACACGATTACATCAAAACAATGGAAACATGACAAAACAATGGAAACATGACAAAACAATTGAAACATGACAAAACAATGGAAACATGACAAAACAATGGAAACATGACAAAACAATGGAAACATGACAAAACAATGGAAACATGGCAAAACAATGGAAACATGACAAAACAACAACAAAAACCGAAAGCATAATATCCTCTCAAAAATAAAGTGCTACAAAACAAAGTTAAAAATCCCACCAAAAGAACAACCCCTAAAAAACACACAACAACAACAACAACAAACACCCCCTCCCCCCAACTCACTTTAAAAAAAAAAAAAAATAAAATAAAAAAAATAAATAAAAAATAAAATAAAATGAAAAAACAAAAACACCTAAAAAACCCCAGAACAACAAAACAACAACAACAAAACAAACAAACCACAAAAAAAAAATAAATAAAATAAAACAAAACAAACACAAAGAAAATAATAAGAAGAAACAATCCATTTTTACGAAATGACGCAGATTTAATGACAAATCACTCACCCACAGGAGGTCCAGTTGGTTTCATCAAAAATCAGGGTAAAGAGCAATAATCGTCAGGCTGAAAATAACTCCAGCTAATCCGCCCTGTCTTTTTTTTTCTCCGATTCTTAGTGGGTGAAGCAAAGACCAGCGTCCGGCCTATTGGAGATGTATGATAGGATTTTCCAAGTGTTCGTGACCAATCTATACCGTGCAGGACACAGAACAGCCGGTATTTCAATTACTGTCGTTGCTAATGAAGGTGATGAAGGGTAGATACGAAAAACATCAGATGTTGGAGGAAAATGGGCAAATTTAAGGCGTAATTGTAATGTGAAGAAGCCTTCAAATCTTTTTCCACCAAATCGAGAATTCTTTCCATTCCATTATTCAATAAAACTCATGCAAGATTTAAATTTGTTACAAAAGTAAACCCCCACAAAGGAGCTAAGCAAAATCAAACAGAAAAATACAAACAACCCCCTCCCCAAGTGACGCCCTCCTTCTAAAGATAAACAAATCGTAAACAAACAAAAACCAAAAACCCGAACCTAAATAATAAAAAATATAAAAAATTATCGTCATAATTGTCATTATAGTCATCGTCATCATCGCCATCATCATTACTATCATCATCATCATTGTCGTCGTCATCGTCATCATCATTGTCATCAGCATCATCATCATTGACATTATCATTGTTCCTGCCTACTTTAAGTGTGTATAATATTATTATCAATATGATTACAAGTTCGTTTTGTGTTGTCGTTGTTTTTCCCCATCTCTCTCTCTTTCTTGGCTTGTAAAACCTGAAAAGTCAATAGAAATATAAAAACATCCCCCCAAAAAATCAAATATCAAATAAAACCTTCCTCCATAAAAATACAAAAGAAAGCAAAACTAAAAACAGCAACCAAAATTCCAAACAGTAATATAAAACGCACACTCAATTTCAGCAAGCAAGCAATAAAAGCAACAAAACAGACTATAGAAAATGTTACTTTCAGAAATTGTGCTGCCAATGGAGGACAAAGATGTTCTTTTATATTGTATTTTTTGTAGCCGATGGTCTTGAATTTTTCTAATTGACAAAAGAAACTGAATGATTGGTGTTTTTATAAGAAATTATTGCTTGGGATTTTGTCAATCATAAACATGAAACAATAATTTTCCATGCATAATGCGTAGATCTGGAACTTGTCATCGAAAGGGGAAAAATCGGTAGCAGCGTGGAGACTACTTTGATGAAGTTCACGTGTCCCTAATAAACCGAAAGATTATCATCGAGGCCATGTGGTACCCCATGATTTTCTCGGAGAATACGATTTCTAGCTCAGTACCAAGTAAAGTATCATGAATCCCCTCTTCATAATACTTTAATATCAGGCACCTGGGAGAATATACTCCATTTCTTGGGGGGGGGGGGGGGGGGGGGGGGGGGGGGGGGGGGGGGGGGGGGGGGGGGGGGGGGGGGGGGGG
>JASKDV010176935.1:0-12960 GCA_032466395.1 Aegires albopunctatus
CTCTCTCTCTCTCTCTCTCTCTCTCTCTCTCTCTCTCTCTCTCTCTCTCTCTCTCTCTCTTTCTTTCTTTCTCTCCCACCCCCTCTCTCTCCCCCTCCCTCTCCCTTTCCCTCTCTCCATCTTTCTTTTGAATCCTTTTCCTGATGAAGTCAAGTTTTAACAGTGCTCATTATTTCTATTTCTAGATTATTAAGGTGATTAGATCATGAGAAACAAATAGTTTTATCACCACCATCAACACTACTATCATCATGTCCATCAACAATCATCAACATGAACATTATCATTAATAGCGTCATCATCTTCAACAACCATTATCATCGTTATTAACGTCGTCATCTTAGGTTAGCCATCAACATTATCATCACCTTCATCAGCAACATTGTCATCATCATCTTCATCAACATCATTGCCATTAATCATCTTTTTTAATTTATAAATATTCAACCTTCTTTGTTCTCTCTTTCCTACAGAGACTTTGTCTCATTGTCATCAGAGAATGTTTTATACAACAACAAATTGGTGAGTCTTAACATTTAGTTTAAACCAACAAAGGGTTATTTTTTATTAGGGGTAGCGGATAGCTCAGTGGTTAAGGCGCTCTCCTACCACGCCAAAGGTCCCTGGTTCAAACCTGAGCAGCCCTGAATTTGAAATCCAGATTGTTTTCGGGTTTCCTTCTACCCCCTATCCTTCAGTTGCTAGGATTAAGAGTGCCAAGTCCTATCTGATATGGACAATAATATCGGAGGTCCCATGTGTATATTATACGCATGTAAAAGAACCCTTGGCTGTTTACAAGGCAGTCTTAGGAAAACCTCGATTTCACCAAAGCAGTGGACATGGGTAAAATTCAATACAACAACAACAACAACAACAACATTTTTGATTATGCACAAAACTCTTGCAAATCAAGCCCTTTTCTCCCAAGTTTTATTGAAGTCAAGAGGTTCTACAATTTTATCAATTTAGATTCATACACAGGAAACCCCTGATGATGATTTACATAACAGTTGTCCAGTTGAAAACTATTAATTGCAGACCTGCCAAGCATTCCTTAATTTCCAGGACTGTCCCCGAAACAAATTTCAGAAAATACATTTAATAGGGAAAGCATGAGAGTCAGATGATACCAACTAATATTATTTCAAATAATTAAATATCTGATCAGAATTGAAGTAATGCTAATCCCTCCATTACTAAACTGTCTTTGAGCGTTGATGGATGCAAGAACTTAGGAGGAAGTTTATGTGTTTTCAAACGAATATTGCTCGTTAGGCCACCATTAAATTACGTAAGAGAGGCACAGCCTCTGCAAATCCTAATTATGATTTTGGGTTGCGGACAAGGGTGTCCCTGATTTCATTTTCCAAAGGTTGGCACTCTATTAGAAGAGGCAAAATGGTAGATGAAATAAAGATTTGGATTATGTGGGCTTTAATTCTGATTAGAAATTTAATTATTTGATATTAGTTGGTATCCGTCTCTAATGTTTTCCCTTCAAATTGTCCATTTTGACTATTTGATTACTTTAAATGTTTGCCTTTTACTTCCCCAGGCATTTGAAGTGGCGGAAAAAGAATTGAGCATCCCAGCATTCCTTGAGGCCGATGACATGGCCAGGCTAAAGGTCCCTGACAAACTCAGCGTGATCACCTATGTGTCTCAGTACTACAACTTTCTCAATTCATTACCTCAATGTGAGTTATTCTGAACACAATTACCATAATCATTGTTAATGAGATGAGATAATGTAAGGTATTATAATGAGATAATTATACGAGATAAAGCCAATCGTCTAAATCTAGGCCATGAACCCCCCCTTGGATAAATTAATAAATGAAATTCATATAGTGCCAAATCCACTAAGAGGTGGCCTACTATCCTAAAATCTTACGTGTTCATATGATAATTAACATGAATACAACCAGAAGAATTGATTAATGGAAATCTCTATCAAAGAGTTCTGTTTTCAAATTTCTTTTAAAAGGAGGGAAACTAGGACTATTTCAATTTTTTTAAGGTTAGGGAGTTCCACATTGACGGTACTGCATATTGTACAAAAGCTTGACCAGTGATAATGTTCTGAGGTCTGAGGGGTAGTTCTATTCAGCTGAATCTGTTGAGCCAAGCACAACATCCGACATGGCCTGTACAAATAGCACACTAGGGGTGAAAGCTGCCGTTTGCATCCAAAATGCAGTACGTTTATTGAGTATCAAGGCAGTGGTTCCCAACCTATAGAACCCTAGGAGATCGTTGAGTCGGTCTCAAGGGTGCGACGGAGCCTCCACTGCGGAGATCATGACCCATCCAATTCATTGTGTAAACTCGTGATGACACGCCCAAAGGGTTTGGTGAATGCGCATATGAAACTGGAAGGTTCGGTACCTCAAAAAAGGTTAGGAACCACTGGTCTAATGAGAAGCATTCTGCGTTCTGCATTTCAGAAAGGTACTCTGGTGCCTGCCCATGAATACGTTTATACAAAATGCGGGCCATCTTGAAGTAATGTTTAATTAATGAGGTTGCAATTTTTATTGTATTTTCATTGTTTTTCAATTTTTCTTCAACAGTGGGAGGTCCAGGTGTGAAAATTAGTGGTGCCAAAAAGGTGTCTTCAATCTCAGGTGTCAAAAGAGCTCCAGACAATGAAGTCAACCAAGGCCCATTGAATAAGAAAACTGTCAAAAATTCTGTCTCACCAACGGCTAATGTCATCAAACAAGAAGTACGTTGACCTCGTTACTGTGCTATCTATTAATTTTCTTACATTGTTTTACGGCATCAGCCTCGCATTGTGATATTTTACTCCTCTGTATTTAGACATCCTCATTTTTATTTTGGTCATGCAAGTAAAATTTGAATTTAATATGATTAATGTATTTCTAAAACAATTCTTTGCAATTGGCTCAAATCCTGTGCGGTATGTCTGACAATTGTTTGCAATTGGCTCAAATCCTGTGTGGTATTTCTAACAATTGTTTGCAAATAGCTCAAATCCTGTGTGGTATGGTCTAACAATTGTTTGCAATTGGCTCAAATCCTGTGCGGTATGGTCTAACAATTGTTTGCAATTGGCTCAAATCCTTTGCGGTATGTCAAACAATTCTTTGCAATTGGCTCAAATCCTGTGTGGTATGTCTAACAATTCTTTACAATTGGCTCAAATCCTGTGTGGTATTTCTAACAATTGTTTGCAATTGGCTCAAATCCTGTGCGGTATGTCTAACAATTCTTTGCAAATGGCTCAAATTCTGTGTGGTATGGTCTAATAATGTTTTGCAATTGGCTCAAATCCTGTGTGGTATGGTCTAACAATTGTTTGCAAATGGCTCAAATCCTGTGCAGTATCTCTAACAATTGTTTGCAATTGGCTCAAATCCTGTGCGGTATGTCTAACAATTGTTTGCAATTGGCTCAAATCCTGTGCTGTATGTAAATAAAGAATCAGTTAATATTTCAAAAATTCAATGACCTAACGAGGATTTTGACTTTCTTATCTTTCCTTACAGAAACCAACTGCAACGAGACAAAACACCATTGGAGACAAGTGCAACATTTGTGAGAACAAAGTTTATTTGCTGGAAAGGCACATAGAGGATGGCAAGTTATATCATCGGTCCTGCTTCAGGCATAGTGAGCTCTCTCCCACCAACAAAGTGTTCACTCGTTCTCCCTACATGTCTCCAGCACTCAGCTCAGAGAAAGCATCTCAGGAAAATCACATTAGGCCAGAAAGAAGTGGTCCTCTCAGTCCTAGGCAGGAAGTGAACATCCGAATGGCAAAGGACACCCCACTGTCCAAAGATACAGCAAAATTAAATCTCACCTCTGCGCTAAAACAAGTAGAAGGAGCTGGAAAGAAACATGCTTTGGCCTCTTCTGAGAGAGAGGAAGAGTCTAAGAAATCGAAATTCCAGCCGAAATCTTTGTTTGAGGATAAATCTTCAAGTCATGATAAAAAACAGGAATCACCGAGGGAAAAGGATCAGAATGGTGCAGACTTGACCTCCATGTTTCCTTTATCCAGCAAGGAAGCCCGGAAATTAGAGAAAAGACGACAAGAAATGGTTGGTGCCGAGAAGACTCCCAAAGCCAATCTTGGGGCAAAACGGACAATGCCCTTGGTGTTTCAACATAAAGACGCTTCTTCCAGTTCATCATCCTCTTCTTCATCATCATCATCAAACATGAGCAATGCGACAGCAACATCTACTTCAGTGCCTTCCTCTCACAAGCAGGGGCTAAATGATTCGAACGGTTTATTTTCCAAGAAGAACATTACGAGTGAAAAAACCCTTCCAAATACAGACAATATTAAGAAAGGACTTATTGGAAGTGACACTTCTTCCCCAAATGCTTACAGAAAACAGTCTGCACCAAGCATCATGACACTCCAGCAGAAATTTTCTGGTGGCAATGAAACCAAAACTCCTGTGGCTAAACCCAGAATGTCTGCAACCAAAGAGACTCTTTTGAAAGCTTCTGGTTCGGACACTTCTGGCTCAGAATCAGGTAGCAGCGTCCCTCTGAGGACCAAAGACAATTTTCCAAAAGCAGCTCCAAGGAAAAGTGTTGCGGAAATAAACAATAAGAAAATTCCTCCGGAGAGACCCAGATATTCTCCTCAAACAAAATTATCATCATCAGCGGAATCATCCTCTGATGAGAAAAACAGGTCCAGCTCAACGTCTCCCCCTCCTTTACCAGCATCCCTCCCTCCAAACCTTCCTTCAACTAAGCCACCTTCCCTTCCCACGTCCCTTCCACCAACACTTCCATTGAAGGAAGCCGTCAGCTCTAATTTATCACCTCACTCATCCTCCTCATCAGACTCATCTCATCCAACAGCTGCAGCACCGGCAAGACCACTCAACACCCCAGCATCAAAAATATCTCCCCGCGTCAACAAAACGCCCCAGTCCAATCAAATTTCCACAAACACAGCTGCAGAAGAACCACCCGTCGCCATTCTAGTCAACCAAACTCCTAAGAAAGAAGAAGGCAAGGTGTTAAGCGGCCTCTTGTCCTCTTTAGCCGGTATAAGAGGTCGATCTGCTTCCACACCGGTTGTAGTTACTACGTCTTTCAGCTCTCTTTCAGAAACCAGTGCGGCTATTTCATCAAATTCAACAAACGCCCCACTTTCTATAAGTGCTGCCTCTTCTCCTCGAAATAAAGTGGTAAGTTCTTCATCAAAACCAACCATTGTACCAATTAGTGTTCCAACGCATGAAACCAAAGACAGTTTAGCATCACGCTTAAAACCTATTTCATCTTCATCAACTACCACTAAATTAACAACTACCACAGCTTCGTCATCGAAACCAATGCCCTCTGATAAAGCCTCAGAAGCCCTCAATGTTCTTTCCTCTCTCAAACCCACTCCATCATCTGACGCAGTGAGAAGTACCAAGTCGTCCTCTACGTCTTCATCGTTATCAGTTTCATCGGACATTGATGAAAAAGCAAAGGCCCGCTCGCACAGTGACCCAAAGCCTTCTTCAGGTGTTCAAATTAAAATGGGGGCTAATGCTAATTCCACACCCATTGTCAAGGAAAGTTATACGGCCTTTTTCAAAGACGTCCAGCTAAAGCGAACCATGCCTGAATCGAAAGTGAAAGAAGCAGACTCCAAAAGTAAACCTCATGCTTTCAATGTCAACTTGAAGAAAGTTGAACCTCCAGTCTCTGAATCCACAAGAAAAAATTCTTCAGAGACAATCCTAACTCCTAAGATTGAACAAATTCCCAATGGACCAAGTAAGGATAGTGATGATGTTCCTCAATGGAAAAAAGACATTGACGAGAGAAAGAGAAAATTGAAAGAGGACATAGCAAGGTCTGAGTCTGGTACTCCGTCATCTTATGGGAGAGGAGCAAAAGAGCGCCCCAAATCAGCCGATGTTCTATCTCTAATTAATGAATCCAAAGAGAATAAAACTGAACATCTTTCCTCAGTCATTGGGTCCCCACGGTCCGATTCCTCATCTTCCTCCATTTCGTCTTCTTCATCAAAGAGAAGGTCAAACTCAATCACGGAAAATGATTCAGACTCCAAGGCAAAGCTCAACTGGCAACTGGAGGCAGAGAAAAAAATAGCAGCTTTTGCCATGTTTGATAGCAGTGAAGATGAGAGTAGACCTTTGAGTGGGAGAAATAATAAGAAAGAGCCAAAAACTCATCATGAAAAATTTACGCAAAACAAAGAAAAAGATTCCCCAAAAACGTCTTCAAATGTCGGCAATGCAAAAAACCCATTTACAACCAATTCAAAGGACTTCGAAATAGATAGTACCACCAAAAATCAAGAATTTGTCAAACGAAATCCCAAGAAAAACAATCTCACCGATACGAAGTATCACTTAAAGGAAATAGAGGGTCTGAGATCCAAAATTGAGTTGAAATCAGTGGATATTGATATCTCTGGTGAAGGCATGGTGACAGTCTGCAAGGATTCCAAGGATTCAAAGGAGGAGGGACAGGGAAAGATAACTCTTAAGGAACCAATGAAAATGAATTCTAGCAACAGCAACAAAATGTCAACAGTATCAGATGGGAAAGTTTCACCTTTTGAAGACAAAAAATCGCCTAGAGGCAAAGCTGTGTCTCCCGTCCCATCACCTTCGGCCATAAAGAAAATTGGTAAAAACGAAATGACTGAAAATAAGAAGACAGAGAAGGACAAAGAAGAAGAAAATGTTTCATCGCCAAAAGTGAAAAGAAAGATTGACATTCTGGGCCAGGCAGAAACTGTAGAAAGCGTAAGTTCATGATTTGAGCGTTATCAATGAATGTTGTTTTTTTTTCAGAAAGCAAGGTGGTTTGATCAATAGAGCGATTGTCCACCGAAACTTTAATCCCCAGTTCAATTTCAAGTCTAGACATATTGATTTCTCTTATGTCCTCCTCCTTTTGATTCATCAATGAACGTGACAGTGGATAAAATTAATTTAGATTAAAGAAAAGCTGGCAGGGCAAGCAATAGCTTAATATCATATGTTACCATATTTCTAGAATTATTCGGACCCTCTTTCTTATAACTGATCCTCAACATTGAATGTGGAATTAATACTCTACAATTTTCTTTTTATGAACACAGACATAATTCTCCCGCTTTATGGATTATCATTTGAAATATTGATTTATCTTAGTAAGCTTGATTATACCCAGACACTTTGTTAGCAAAACTCCCAAAGACAAGAGCTGTATTTGTGTAATTGTCACCGTTGATGATAATGGATATGAATTGAATATATAGCACTCTACCTTAGCCCAAGTTCTGAGCCCTTTTTAAGAAATAAATGGTTAGAACTATAACAACTCTTTCACAGCGCTTATATTCACTAAATCACACTCTGTGCTTTACATGGGTTCTTTCGCAAGTCTAAAGTAAAGTTTCCCATACTCTGAGTGTAGAGGAAATTAGGAGTAGAGTCCCAATTTTTTAAGGCATACAGCTTTGTGTGATAGTTTGCCATTGCTTTCCATGCCGACTTTACTTTCGCCCAATCTAAAGAGATCTAGCTACCCATTCACTGCTGGGTCGATAGGGAAGCCACAAGAAAAATCTGCTGGGACTGAGGGTTTGAACCTGGGGCTTGCAGTGCAGCAGCAGTCCAATGCTCTACCGAATGAGCCACCTGTCGCAAGTCCACTCAGTCCAAAATCCTTCTTTACTTTGTCTGGAAGGTCACTAATGAAAACAATCAGAATAATACATATGACATTTTTCGGATATGCCTTCAGAAAGGGGGCAGTAGAAGAAAAATAAAATCTTGTTTGGTAAAATTGAAAGAAAAAAAAATGCAGGGGGAGACAAAGTTTAACATGATAATATGTAGCAAGTCTTAAGCAATTTTCACATGAGAACAAGACCATCAACGATGTGACATTCATGCGGTCAACTGATGTGAGAACAGACTGGAGAGTCAAGGTCACCGATGCCTGTTCAGGACACAGGTTCACACACACACACACACACACACACTCTCTATCTAGAGTACATTGAGGTGCATGCTAGAAAAACACACTTCCTTCTAGCATGCTAACAATATCTGACTCTACCCATAGCTAATAACTCAACATCACGTCCTACTGAGAATTGAACCTTGGATCTTTCAATCACCATCCCAAAAACCTATCTCTGGACCATAATGCCACTTAAATAGTTATAAAATACTTTCAGAAAATTTATTTCGATATTAGTGATCGTCATTGTCCCATTGAATTATTTTCAGAATTCCAAGACCCCGCCAATTAGACGCAAAATTACCGTTGATAAAACATTTGACTTTGACAGCAATTCTGTCACTTCATCTGAATTTGAAAACAGTCTGACAAGGTCAACGGCTGAAATGAACCTTAACGATGAGAACGAGAAGACTCCGGTGCCGATGAGACCACCACGCCCGAAATCTATGAAAAACAAAATAGTGAGTTAAAATGACAAAGTAGAAAACCCAGTGGGAACGAGTCTTGTCATCTGTTATAATATTCAAAATCATGACTTTTAACTTATGTTTGAAATTGATTTTAATGTAAATGAAATGACACTTAGTATATAAGATACTATCTTTCACTGAAAGCTCTTGTCCTTATTTTGAAGATGCTTATTATCTGCGGAATCAAAAATATATAAAAAGTCTACCATAATTGGATGATCAAATTAGCTAAACATTAGGAAAGTATTACCTTTTTAATTCATTTATGTATGTATTTGATTTTTTGGTAAATTTTATTCTTTAACAATCTCATAGAGGCTAAGAGATATGTGCACCTTATAGAAATTCACATAACCTCTAATTAGTCCATGAGATTAGATCAGGGCTGCCACAGAGCCCGCCCTCTTTTGGGGTTCCCAGCCCTCTATTGGGGTTCCTAGCCCTCTTTTGGGGTTCCCAGCCCTCTATTGGGGTTCCCAGCCCTCTATTGGGGTTCCTAGCCCTCTATTGGGGTTCCCAGCCCTCTATTGGGGTTCCTAGCCCTCTATTGGCCCTTTTTTTGCCTCTGAATTTTGAACAATTTCTTTTTTCCCATGGTTTCCTTCTTTTGGGATTTCGTCACTTCTCTACAGCCATCCTGTATGATTACAGTCGTGATATAAAGCAATTTAGTACCTTATGATGGATTCTTTAACTTACTAGATAACAGCGAACAGCCCTCAGTTAGGCCCCCTTTCTAATAGTTAGCCCTCACTTTGGACTTAAGCAATATTGTGACAACCCTGTCAGATGCTATTTTTTCAATGTGTGTATCTTTTTCACCATCTTTTGTATTCATTTCACATCTACGTCTTCACTACGTTATTTTTGTCTTACTTGTATCTTTCAGCAAAGTCCTCAACATATTTCCGCCATAGAACTTCAACAACAACTGATGGAGATTGACAACAGACTGACAGACCTGGAACTGAGAGGAAGAGATCTGGAAGACTCCATCAGGAATGGTAAGACCACCTGGACCACCGAACGGACTGATTTGAAGAGTCTATCAGTTCTCATAACACAACATGCCTTATGTCGCTACAGTGGTTTCTTTGTAGTATAAATATTTTCCATGAATTTCAGACATTTTGACTTTTTTCCCCCACTCAATGAATGGAGTTATATGCTTGAAATTAACTCGAAGAAAAATGTTTGTGGTAGAATTCTTGTTGGGGTGTGTTATTTCCTCTCTCCTCTCTTTTCCCTAAATTTATTATTTTTTTCATTGTTTATTTTTTTATTCAAGCATTTGACCAATAGAATTCTTCTCCATTCCTTGAACTTACAACATCCCCCCTCCCCCTTTAATGTTGGCTTCTCATGTTTGAAGTTAGAAGTGATATAGATGTAGGTCCTATTCCAATGAACTCTCATCTGTGAACTATTTTTGAGGACAATTTTGAAATAAGGAAGAAATTAAAAGTTATATGCAATGTTGTTTCTCCTGATTGTAAACCATAGAAAGTGACCTCATTTATTACTACAGACCGTTTAGGGAGTCCGTCTGTTCATTATAGATATTATAATAGTCAGATTATGATTCCCACTAGTTAATTAGGAAGCAAAATTGCACCAAGCTTCATCGCAATGAATGGTCAATGTTGTATTAGTGCGTTTTTAAAATGAATGTTGGTTTACGTATGCTTCTCATCTTCCTGCATATATATAACGTTGTAATTGATAAAACCATCATCGTTATTTCTGTTTTAAGAGCGCATGCCTCATTGCTAATGAAAACGATGTCCGAAAGTGTCGCAGTTATAAAATCTAAGCTTGCTAGTATAAAATGAAAAAGTCTGTTGCAAAAGGTACGATATGCCTAGATGGGTTTCTCTCTATTTTTTGTTTCTATCTTTTCCTAGTAAGCCAAGCTATATCATGTAGCTTAGTTTGCCATCTCGTCTTTGCACCTGTGTATATTCTCTAACACCTAGATTGAACTTGAACTAACCTTTGACTGATGGTGACACCCAGAAAGCTAAATGGCTCCAGAGACAATGACACAGGGAGAGTCATAGAGATATGCAGAAAAAGAAACTACTGATGAAAGAGGCGGAGAACCAGGAGAACCTTAGGCAAATGGGGAAACCTAAGTCAAATCAGAAACAAAGATTTTCAACATGTACATTAAAAGTCTGTTGTTCACTATTTCAACCAAAACAACATGCAAAAAACAAAGAGGACGACCAAGAACATCTATAGTCACAACACTTAGACACGACCTCAGACATGTGGGGCAAAATCTAAAAAAAACTTCAAGATCTTGAAACAATCCGAGACAGTGCAGAAGAGCGAAATGAATGGAAATTTGTCACCTCAACAATCCTCAAAGCAGCCCAGGTGGAAAAGTCTGTCGACTATTCAGCGGCAGGGCCCTAAGTCAAGTAAGTCATATTGATCACGGTCCTTTTCGTTCTTCCTTCTTTTCCTTTCTCCCTTCCACACCATTTCTCACCTTAGCAGTTTCTGTCCATATTCGTAGCCTCCTACCCCCTAATCTATTTCTCCCACCTCCTTACCCTTTTCCTTTTCCTCTATGCCTTTCCTATTTTCCACTATCACCTTTTCACCTTTTCCTTACCCTTTTCTACCTCCCTCTCTCTCATCCTCTTTTACTACCTATTTCACTCACATATCATTGGTGATAATGGAATATATAAAATTCTATCACGTTTATCCACCAGTGACATAACTTGTTTTACACTTATGGTACACACTTGTTGCACACCTGAGTCGAGAAGAGAAATCGGATTAACTTTTCTAGATCAAACTCGAAGGCAATAAAAACTGACTGCCGACGTTGGATTCGCACCAGAACATTTCAGTCCGCATTCAGGAGCGCTATCCACTCGACCACTAAGCCCTACGCCTCTTAGAATTTCTAGTGTTTTCTATCTGTCGTCAAATTTTGCCTCCTCCACTACCCCCACATCACATTCCTTTTCCTAGCGTTGTCTGCCATAATGTATTTCATTTCATGCTCTTTGTGTGTCATCGACTTCTGTGGCCTCAGTCAAAGTCTATTTCCCTTCCCTTCCTTTCCCTCTTTCTTGACCTTAATATCTAATTCATCTTTTAGCCCTTATTTGGGATTCGACGCCCTAGATTGCCTTGATAAATCGGAATTGATCAGTATCGAGATCATCGATACCCGTGATTTTTTTTATCTATTTATTTACTTTTTTATTATTTTAAAATCTAGCATTGGTCTATTCATAGTTCATGGTTGACCAAGCAAGAGGAAGTGTCAGGGGTCGATTCGCAATCAAACGGGCTATTTAAATTCTAACTTCAAGATCTAGTTTTGGGGTTATCAATTCCGAAAACAATTTTTTTTTTCTAAAGGTAAAATAAATTAATATGTGAATAAATAAATAAATACATATTAAAACATATGATAACATATTAAAAGTCGTGGACTAGTTCTATCCACTCAGAAAAGAAAAAAAACCCCACGAACATCGATACTTTCGATAAGGGTTTATACTAGGCTTTCTGCTTCAGCGCTGACATCGTCAAATCAAACATTGTGCGCATATCTTGTTTATCCATTTCTTCTTGCTCATTCTCAGCCATCTCCAAACCACCTTCCGCTTCATCTTGTATTTCAATTTCAGCCTTCGGTTTTTTACGCCTTGTGAGCGTTATCAGCAAAAAGACAGTGATTGCGATGGCGACGAGGACTATGCTACCTTTCAGGAAATTCCTAGTCATGGTCGCTTTCTTTTCATCTGATAAGCTTGAACTAGCTGCATGATTAAATTAATGATAATATAATGATGATATATTGAATGATTTATAATGCATTTCATTTTCTACACTAAAATACACCACGGCCAAGGACAGCACGCCTTTGGTAATCCTTGACCACGGCTAAACTAACACACAATCCTCTAGCATTACAGTCAGAGAGGGGGAAGCGGATAGCTCAGTGGTTAAGCCGCTCGTCTACCAAGCCAAAGGTCCATGGTTCAAATCCATTTAACGAGCCCAATTTTATTTTTTTCGGTTTTCCTTCTGCCCCCTCCCTATCCTAAGTTGCTGGATATAGAGTGTCAAGTCCTATCGGAGACGGACTATGATGTCGGAGGTCCTACGTACGTGTATGATACGCATGTAAAAGATCCCCGGGCTGTTTAAAAGGCAGTCTAGGAAAACCCTGATATCGCCAAAGTAGTGGACATGGGTGAATTCAATACAACAACAGTCAAAAAGGCTTATTATACATGACATTGTACAATACTTATATTGTAATCATAATAAATAAAGGTGGCCATTTATGTTTGCTCTCTTCATCTAGGTGCCTACATTATTGTAAAGCACCTTTTGCTGGGGTCTCAATTCGCATTGCATGGTGACTTTTTCACTTCTACTTGGAATGGACTGAGTCTTGTAAATTATTATCATTATTATTATTATTATTATTATTATTATTATTATTATTATTATTATTATTATTATTATTATTATT
>JASKDV010176946.1:0-12957 GCA_032466395.1 Aegires albopunctatus
AGTAATGGACATGAGAGTAGGAACCGCCATCATTGCTAAGGGAAGCTTTGTCAGTGAACATTTATCACGTGACTTTAAAGGACCGCGAGTGGTTTCGGGAAATTACCTAAATTAAATAAAGATATTATAATTACATTATGTATAGTGAAATCAATCGGGAAGAAAATAAAGCTAAACAAAAACGGACAACTTAATTAATATTCTATTTGACCCAAAGTACTTTCTCAAATATTTAAAAATATTAAATTCGATAAAATACAAAAAGAAAACTCAAAGAACAAGGTAATCGCTAATCATTTATGTATCTATTTATTCATTTATTAATTTTTCATATTTTATTTATCTTATTCATTCAATTAATTCAATTCGGAGACTTTATGTGACAAACCTGTGTATCGTTCGACTACGCTCAAATGCAGTAACTACCGTACATGGAGCTAAGTCGGTGGAAATAAGTGGGTGTAGTGTTCTTGAGCATCTGAATGCCCCGTAACTAAATTACATTGTCGAGGAAGATTATTGAAGTTCCTAAAATCCAAATAATTATTATTCTGAGATTGTGCGCTGGATATCCGAGAGTAATGTGCTTTGCTTTCATAGACTCTGAATAGATCTAGATCTAGCTACCCATTTGATTCCAGATCAACAGTACAAGATCGAAGAAGGTCACAAGAAAAAACTTCCCGCTTTCCAGACTTGGAATGAAACTCGAGATTTACGAGGTAGCCTCCCAAGTAACATTCATTCATTGTAGGGATTCCTTATCAAACTGCATGGCATTGAATATTTCTTTAATCTTTTATTATTATTCCTACCAGGACCCATTACATTACAAGAATCTAATAAATGTTCTACAAAATGCACTGAATCTTCTAAATACCAATATGCTACTGGATCTACCTACACTTATGACTACAGGTAAGGAACATATCCTCATACAAGGGAGATAACAATAATTATTCTAGCGATTTTTATTCACTAACTCGTTGTAAAGACCATCTTAATTAAGTGTCATTATTTCCCTTTATAATCGAACCCCACCCCTCCCCACCCGCCTTAAAAGTAAGATAATTTATATCATATTTTGCTACTGTTATAATCTGAAGATAATTATTTTTATTAATAATATAAAATGTTTTCTGACAGAGTTGACACAGCTACCAGCATGGCCGGTGCATCAGAAAATACGGCCAAACTGACCCTACAGACCACTGGTGACATTGAAGTTCTGAGTCCTTGTGAGTTTTCCCTCCATTTGAGAAACACAAGGTTGTTTCACTCTGATGGCAATGGAAATATGAAGACAGCCGACAGGTGAGACGTTATTCTGAAATTGATTTTTAGCTTTTCATAAACGATTTTAGAATTGATTTTGAAAAGGAAAAAAAATTATATGCATACTTGTCAAGATAAAATCAATATCTCACCAATTTTAAAATACAATGCATGCAAATTCAATTACGTAATAAAATTGAATTGAGTGTGTTTTTAAAATTTAAATATCGTATGAAACTGACATCGTATCTTGTCTGTGTCCCTCAATGTTTCCAGGGAGGTCCAGTTCCGTTCCGGTCTGGAAGCTTACCCTCTAAGGTTCTCGTTCCAAGATGGTCAAGTTGATCATGTCTGTCCATCAGACAATGAAGACGCCTGGACTTTGAACTTGAAGAAGGGATTTTTGTCTGCTTTCCAGAACAGTATGGATGACATTAGTCAAAGCCAAAATGTTACTGAGGTTAGAAATGAAAAACAAAACTTTTTATGAGTTGAAACTAAAACAAATTTTCAAGTCCAAATATCGAACCTTGATTTATGGCATCCAAAGTAAAATTAAATATCTATATAAAACAGGACCTAGTTTTCACTATTTCTTACTACATTGACCATTATTGATATAGGACTAAATGAGGTTTAAATTAAATAATCTAATTACTAAAACAAATCAATATTATTTTGCTCAATCTCATATTTTTTTCAAGTTCACATACTTCTCAATTTATTATCATTTCAACAATTTTGATGACAATTGATTAAATAATTTGTCCCTATTTCCAATCACCACCCCATAGACTGACATCACTGGTACCTGCCAGACTGAATACACAGTGGTCAGTAATGGCTACTACACTACATCTGTGAAAAAGACCAAGAACATCCTCAGCTGTACTGACCGCAACAACTTTGAGACCATGGTTCAAACTTCTCCATACCTGATTCCATCGGTAAGTATTTAGAAATAACACAATGTGTGATAAAAATATTGTTGAACATTGATATCTCATGTACTGTTTTCTTATCAGAAAATCTACGAGCAGTAATGGGATTTTAGGAGACCAATGGATGAACCAGTCAGTAAGAAGAAATATTGCCTCTAGTTCATTGATTGTTCGGTGTAAATTATTGGATATAGTGTTCAAAGTGGGTTATAGGAAAAAATGTATATATAGAGAGAGATATAATACAGAATTATATATGTATAAAGGTCAACATTACATACAACGTGTACCATCGCTGGATGAAAAATCACAACAGCGAAATCACTAGACAGCTAAGGATATTCTTATAAAAGATATATTTCTCAATTCTCATATATTTTATTTTCCAGGATATTCAGTCTTTACCGTTGATGAAAACTACTTACGAATGTGAACAGTCCATTGAAACTGGCAGTTATCTCAAATCTACTGTTTGTACTGAGACCCATGTGTACAGACCATTTGCTAATGAAATGAGTGGAGGTAGTACCACAGTCACTCAGAAGTTGACCTACCAAACATACAGAACAAGCACTGGCTCTAGAGCAGGTATATATCATAAAGTGACAATTTTCCTGCATTGATTCATGAATGACAATTTATTTCTATTACATGGATAAAGGCCCATAGATGAAATAACAAAAGAGTTATCTGATTTCATTCTTGTGTGTATATTACATAAACATAATGATAAGATTAAAGAAGATATCTAAAGTTAACTTATTTATCTTTTGTATTAAAGGAACTGTTGGTCCCCGAAACACTTTGATCTTCGACCACTCAGTGACAAAACCAACCAAAGATCAAGCTCGCCGTTCAGTAGAACAGAAACTGGGAGAAATATGTGACAATACCCACTATGACATCCGACCTGAATCACCCCGTCTTTTCTCTGAGTTGGTAGAGGCCATGAAGTCAATGGATGCTGGCGATATGGATGACATCTATCATTTGCTGAAGACAAAATCAATGTGCCCAAGCAATGATAGAACTTAGTAAGTTATATTGATTTTCAAATGTAGCCTAGTATAATGAATTCTTTTAAAGTGATATGATTGCCGAATGGTTAAGCAATTGGACTCGCATGCAAAAGGTGGCAGGTTCAAATCTCATTAGAGGCACCTTGTTTAACTCTTGGGAAAGGTTATTTACCCAAATTGTCTATATTGCAAAGCTGTCCTTACAGCTGACGCTTGGTGACGATAAATACCAAATGATAATTTATCTTCTGGGATAAATAAAGTGGAATTCTATTTTTATTAATTTTTTAAAAACCGTAGAAGCTGTTAAAGCACAAAAAATGTCATTGTCATTTTCAACATTGATGTTAAAAGTTGCGTTATATACGATGACATACAATCAATCAATAACATCAATCATATTATGGTTGATTTACTTTCTGTTTCACAGCAAATTCTTCCTCGATGCTCTGCCAATGACCAACAGCCGTAACTCAGTACATCTCATGTCCAAACTCATCGTGGAAGGCGATGTGCTAGGTCTTCAGGCAAAGGCTTGGCTCACCTCCTTGGCTTTTATCCCACATCCAACCTCGAAAATGATCTTGGATATCAAGGTACAGTCTTTGACAGCAACTACTTTGATATTTTCATGAAATTAATTATACTTTTGAATAAAAAAAATATGATACTAGTTAAGTGTATTACTCAAGCTGGCAACCCCCGCCAAAACATGCAATAAAAATACCCCCCGAAAACCCACAACAAAAAACAAAACAAGAACAAAACAAAAAACCCCCACAAAAAACAAAACAAAACAACAACAAATAAACATAACACAACAACAAACAAACAAAGAAAAAAAATCAATCCCTTTTGTGTAAAAACCATCATAACTAAGAGAATAAAAGCATTCTATTTTCCTTTCAGACCCTCGTTGACAACAAGAAAATTCAGGAAGACGTCTTACTTCCAGTAACATCTTTGATTAACAATTACTGCAAAAAGCAAGTGTCTTGCGACCAAGACAATGCTGTTCTAAGCATCATGTCTTCGCTTGAAAAAATCATTGGCTACCATTGTGACGCAACTGGCAAAAACTTTGAAGAGGTAAATAGTAAAAATGATATGTTACAAATTCATGTATTTTCAACGTTCGATACTACCCCATGCCTACTTGGCAAGCCAAAATGTGTCTTCAAACTATGTGCATCAATAGTCGAATATATAACTAATAACACTTGTCTGGATCATTAATAGATCGATAGTAAAAGAAACAATCATCAATTCTGGAATTTTAAATATCCTATTAAATACATTGCTATTATTGCTGCCCATCCTTGATAACTCTCGGAAGCAATCATGCTGATCATCATCCTATTATACGCTTATCTAAAATTCATAATTTACAAATAGTGAATCATCATAAATTTATATAAAAACATCCTCTTGTGAGTCAAATGAAACCTGACCCCACATTATTTTGCTTTCCTTTCAGATTCTCCTTGCGCTGAGAGCTATTGGTAATGCAGGACACGCATCTCGTTCCGTCAAAATCCTTAACAAATGTATGACAGCCACATCCAACCCTATGGAAGTTCGTATTGCTGCTATTGAAGCTTTCAGAAGGATGCCTTGCAATGCTGAGGTAAACCAAGGCTTGTAATTTTCTTCTTTTTCATCTTCTTCTTCAAATAAACTGACAAAACTCATTGTCAATAAGCCAAAAAAAATAAAAATAAATAATAATAATAAATCTGTTTAGATATTATCATACTATATTACAACCAAACTAAAGGGAATACACACTCTAGACTATTTAGCACAAATCATTTAAAATCAGTGGCCCCTTTGCTTTGGACATGTCACATAGCACACTTTACTTACATCTGCCAGTTTTATTTTAACTTGTTTTAAAACATGATTTTAATCTTAACAGAGATAAATGTTTTCTGGATTCTTGTCTCCAGGATAAAAAGCTCTGGAACATTCTTTTGGATAGCACTTTGGACTCTGAATTGAGAATCACTTCTTACATGGCCCTGATGCGTTGTCCAACTGAAGAAACCCTGGGTAAAATGGCTTCCTTGCTGTCAAAGGAAGATGATGAACAAGTTGGTGCTTTCATCTACAGCCATCTAACAAACCTTAGAGAATCATCCAATCCTCACAAACAGGAAGTTGCCAGAATGATCGATAAGTAAGGGCCAATCAAAGACATTGTTTTTTTTATTTCGATGGGTGATTTATGAAATATCTAAAGTTCTTTCAATGCATTCAAATATTCAGTTGTCATTCTGTTAGTATAGAAAATTAAACCGGAAGTTCATAACATGTCATATGTTGGTCAATAATGAAAATGATCGCCTGTCTCTCATTCACTTTGTTTTTATTTATCAACATTGTTTTAAAAAATCTTACATTAATTAATGATACAGGGCATTAATTACGTACATTTTTGTTCTCTTTTAAGTTTGGCTTTGGATAAAGAGTTCGACATGAGTCCAATCAAATTCTCCCGCAACTTCGAAATCTCTACCCTGATCAACAAACTCAACACTGGTTTTACTGCTGAGAGCAACATGATCTGGTCAGGTTCTGACCAGCTTCCAAGATCTGTAGTTGGAAATTTGACTGTTGAACTTTTCGGACAATCCATCAACATCTTTGACTTTGGTGGCCGTCTAGAAGGACTTGAATATCTTTTGAGAAATGTTTTTGGACCTTATCTCAATGCTAATGAGAAGGAAGAGGTAATGGTTTTTATTCTTTTTGGTAGAGTACAGAAGTATTAAACATTACAATCAGTAATATTTGTAGCGCGATCATAAGATATAATTTTTATTGAGTCACTTCTTTCTTTACTCTGTGCTTAATGAAATATTGGTTTGACTTTAGAATTATCACAGACTAGGTGTCTATATTTTGATCGTTGTTCACAAGTATAGCCTATGAAATATTATTGTCCTCTGATGTCCTCAGACCAAATTTGACTTTGACAAGGTTCAAGGATCCATGTATGGACGTATCTTTGGTAACGAGATGATGTTCCTTCACAGCAAAATTACCAAATCCCCTTTCGGTAAAATTCCTTCCAAATGGCTTGATGTTCTCATCAAACTCGCCAAGAAACAAGAAATTGCCCTCACCCAAAATCTTCAATTCATTGACTCTTGGTAAGCTTGTGGCATAAATTCATGCTTTGAATATTAAGAACAAAAGCAATAAACAAATAGTACTACAGCAAGAATAACAAAATCATGAAAAAAACCCACCAAAAATATACTAGAGCTGTCAAGAAAGAAATATAATAGAGATGGCGATAAAGCTCTTGATTATGATTTTGATAACTATAATGATGACAATGAGAGCAATTAGTATTGCTTATGTTGAAGAGACAAGACATTTTTTTATTACATGATCTATATTGTCTATACTCCTCATCCACAGCATGGTCATCCCCACCTCTGCCGGTATGCCAGTCCAGATACACATCAATGGAACAGCCATCGTTGATCTTGCAGTCAGTGGTAAGATGGACATGCGTAAAGTTGGAGCTTCTCCAAGATCAATGGACGTGGATGGTGAAGTGAGACCAAGGTAAGTTTTAGCAAATGTCTGTAAAGTTTACTGAATGTAAAATGAGAATAGATTAGATGTTGTAAATACACATTGTTGAAACATAGCAAACCTATTTCTCTATACAATCAATTAAGGCAACAAACATGTGATTTTTAAAAATCATCTTTTGACAGCGCCGCCTTGGAAATCACTGGTACCATGGCTGTAGATGCTTTCGTCACAAAGACTGGACTGCGCATGCGCAACACCATGCACTCCAGCACCTCACTGAAGGGTCGTATTCAGTTGAACAGAGGTCAACAACTTAACATTGAGCTGGACACCCCAGAGGACAAAATGGAAATCTTTGGAGCCAAGTAAGATTTCTGAAGAGTTCCATACTTCTGGTTATTTTTTGAAAAAATCTATAAGAGTAAAGGTGTTGTAATACTTTTGAATTTATGGCAATGAAAAAGAATAAAAATCCTCAAAAGAATGTCACTCAATTATTTGAAATTACTGGCCATGGATCTATTTATCATTTACTTGTCTAAGATTTTAAACATTGAATTCTGAAGCATTTTGTTGATGTTAGAAAATTGTACTTTTATTTACTTCTCCAATTAATTTTTGTAGTTCTTCAATGTTTTCTAAATTTTTTTTACAAAGATATTAAAGCTAATGAAATCATCTTGTAATCTTAATCAAAACAAAATATCAATTTATCTCTATCCCCTATAGGTCCCAATTCTTTATCCTCCACAACAACATGGAACAAGAGCAAGACATGATCACGGAAAATAAGAAAGAATTTAAAATGTGTACTGGAGAGACAGTTACCACCATTACTGGAATGGAACTGTGTCAACAACTCAGCTTTGCCAATGCTTCCCAGAAAGCAGATGCTCCTTACTTCCCCTTGACTGGTCCAGTTTCCTTCAGTGTTGTCTTGATGAAGCGTGACACCCACTCTGGATACAAGCTGTTTGCCAAGAGAGTTGAGGTAATCTAAGTTTTATTTACAAAGATTGAATGATTAGCCAATGAAAGATGCACTAAATCTATGTGTATTTCATTTAGCTAATTCACAAATGATCTGAAGTATTAATCCCTCTTTCATTTTTTAAACACAGAATAAAAAGGCCAGCATTGCACAGTTTTCAGTCAACACACCTGGATCTAAGGTAGATCGTGCCATCACCATGGACATGTCTTTGAACTATGCCAAGCAGATGGTAGAACTTAATCTTTTCAGCCCATGGAAGAAAACTGAATTCAAAGGTAAGATAATGATGAAATGTAATAATATAGATGAAAAAACAATATGATACAGATAATGATAAATACCCATTCTGTTAATTCCATGTAAGTTTTTTTTTTTTTTTTATAAGTACCTCAAAGTTCATAATCTGCTGAAGCATAAATATAATCATGGTAGTGAAAAATTAAACGATACTTCACAATAAATAATTCATTCTTTATCGGATCTGGTAATATCGGTACACTCAGACTCAGATAACGTAAATAGAAGAAATTATTTCATGAGTTGCCTCTCTTTGCCAGGTAAACTTATGACCAAGAGTGGAATGAAGAGTATTGCAGGAAGATTGTTGATTGATGACACCAATGTTTACTCCATGACATCTGAGGTTAAAACAGTGAAAGACAAAAACAAGATTCAATACAGTCCAATGTTTGAATTCAAGCGTCCTGGTGCTGACAACGTACAACTGTTTGGTTTGGTTGCCTTGGAGCTTCCAATGAAATCTTTGAACATTGACATGTCACTGACTGGCATCCAGAAATTGCCATACACTGTGAAATGTGAGTCAAGACGCTTGCTTCATACCAAGTATAATTCATTGAATTACGGTTAATGTATTTTATTTTCACTCAAACATGTTTTATACCATGAAATCATCGCCCACCTTCTATCATTCATCTAAGTGAAATTGTGAATGCTATAATTGTCATTTATTTAATTTGATTGAATTTTACAAATCCAAATTTAAGGGTATAACAATTGACTATATTATTTTTGTTTCTGTAGCTACCGTTATCAACACTAAGAATGAAAAGGGCGTATCAGCAAGTTTCAGCAATGATAACAAGAATTTTTACAACTTTGAGGCCAGCAACCAACTCAATGTCGTAAGCCTAAAAAAATCTGTCAGTGCAACAATGCAGAGCAAGTTGAATGTCAACTCACCAACCAAGAAACTGGTTGCTATTTCTGGCTCTGGTGCCTATAAGCAAGGCAAGTCTTTCAAAATGGACACTTCAGTAGCCATTCATCGTTTGATGAAGAAGCCTGCATCACTTAAAGGTAAATTGGCAATATCTTTAGATACAACTAACAAGTATTTTTTTTAAAGAATTCTATTAATTGCAAAGAAGAAAGCCATATGCTTTTCTATGAATGAAATTGTTAATGACCAGTCTAACTAAACTCTTCCTTTATAATTTTCTATTATATCTATATTATCATTATTACAGCAAGTCTCCTGACGAATGACAAGAAGAAGGGATCTCGCTACGACCTTGACGTCTTACTTAAATCTTCCCCAATGACCGTCCGTGTTGACAGCAACTTGTTCATGAAACAAACTGGATTTATTTCCACCAAGACATCACTTGACTACACCATTCCCAAAGTTGCCAAGAACAAGATCGTATTCTCTGGAAAGCTCAATGACAGAAGTACCAAAGCCTACAAGAAATACGCCGTTAAAAGGTAAGGGATAGTCGATATTATTTCGAGTCGAAATACTCCTCATTTCATCTTCTTTTAAGAATAATTGCTTTTCAAATGTAATGATGAAAGTCCATCTTAGAATTGACATAATGTTGCATAGATATAAATTGGAAATGAAATAATTCTGGTAAATAAATAAAAGTAGAATGATAAGGAATGTTGTTGATGTTTCTGCAGTATTCTGAGCATCAAGAAGAACCCGGAGTACAACACGATTATGGTTTTTGATTTGGAGCACAAGAAGAAGCACAGTGAAGTTGAAATTGATTTGAAATATGGACCTAACCCCAAGGACAAGACAAAAAAGATCTATTTCCTTACTTCAATCACAAAGAAAATTACCAACTACAAAAACGCTCTAGTGAATTTTAAAATCAAGGCCCAGGCTCCTGAACACGTTAGTAACATTAATTAATCTCTTACATTTGAGAACTATAGTAATATGATTGAAATGGGAGAGTGAGAGTAAGAGACAATGAGACGGAGAGAAAGACAGATAGGAAGCAAGGTATAAAAAGAAAGAGGGAGAGCGATTGGAATAGAGGAGTTAGAGAATGGAGCGATAAATTGGGTGAGAAATATACAAACAAACAAAGAAATAGATAAAGATGAAGACAGAATTGACAACCTGACAATTATTATTTGAAAGAGATTATTTCCATTTTTCATTGGACTTTACCTTTCATTTTTGTTAACAGAAAGTTGATGTGTTCTTTGGCGGAAAACACACCCACACACCCAAGAGGCTTGATTCTACTGTCCAGCTGAAATATGGCAAAAAGAAGGATATCAATGCAGTTCTTTCTCTAAATGACGGCAGCAAAAAGTTAGCAAAATACAATGGCAAGATGGATGTTTCATGGCCAGGCGCCGAATATGTCGTCAGCTCACAGCTTGTTCAGAAATCTGCCAAGCAGTATTCCCATGTCCTTAACGTTAAGAGCAAAGATGGTACAAAACACTCCATGTCTACCTTATACAAGATACCCAAAGCTAAAACTCACGACATCAATACCGTAGTGAAGATGCATAAAGCCGTGCCTCTTACTCTGGCCGGTTCTACAACCTTGAGCATGAAAAACTTTGCTGCCACAGGAAAAGTCGTTTCAGGCAAAGATACTTACGGTATAATCACTACCTCCAAAGTAGCTAAGGGCCACAATGCAAGGATTAATGTTGAACTCATTCACCCAGATAGACGTATGACTTTGGATGTGGATGGAGGAAAGGTCAAAGGAAAATATGAAGGCACCGTAACTGCTTCCTGGGATGCTGATGATAAGGATAGCAAAATCGTCTTAGATGGTGCTTATCTGAAGAAGTCGAGCAAAGGCGCTGTTAGTATGGGAGGAAACCTGAACTTCCGTTCACCATTCACCAACTTTGAAGACCTCTTGACTTCTCTTAAATATGGCAGTGACCCATCCGAACACAATATTGAAGGCAAATTCTCATGGGGTGGAAAGACTAAACAAATTGTTACCAATTTGAATGTCAAGAAAAATTTCAGCCCAAGAAACATTGATGTCACTGTTGGATTCAAGACACCATTCAAGGGATTCCGTAATGCAGAGATGAGCTTTGATCACAAAATGAGTGACTCTTTGAACTGTGTTCTCAAGGGAAATCTGGAGAAGAATAATGTCAAGCTTATTGTCGAAGGACATGACCGAAGTGATAAACTTAAAACAGATCTGAAGGGAAACCTAGCTCTGAAGACAACATTCAAGAATGCCAAATCCATTGTAGCTTCTTTCTCCCATAATTATAATGATGGTAAACTAGTTTCAAACGCAGAGATGAGCCACAATGGCAAAAAATACCATGGGGACATTAATATGGCACACACCGGAAGTGGATGGCAATTCCAAAACACTGGCGGTCTTACCCTTAAGGCACCAATGAAAAAGATCACCTCAAAATGGGTCCACAAAAACACTGATAAAGATATGAAGTGTACCCTTATTTCCACTCTGGACAAAGACACTCTTAAAGTAGACTTTTTTGGTTCTCATCAATTGTCCAACTTAAGAGAAATCAATGCAGATCTCAAAATTAAGAGTCCATGGAAGAGTGCACGCAATGTCGATGTTTCCCTTGTCCACAAACATGGAAGCGGACATATTGAAAGCAGTGCCTCTGTAAACCGAAATAGCAAACCTTCTTTGTCATACAAAATTAACTTGAAGGGTGATGAAAATCAAGCTGGAATCGACTTTGAAGTAAACACACCAGTATCTGAAAAAGTCAATGGAAAAGTAAATGCACAATACGAGAAATATCCCATGACCACATCTGCAGAACTGACCTGGGCTCCAAAGAAGAAAACTACTCTTGAAGGGTCTCTTAACTTCGCTACACTGGAAGATGCAGACATTAATATAAAATTGACAACCCCATCTCGCAACTATCGCAACATTGTGTTTAAAGCTACCAACAAGAAAGAAAACAATGAAATTGTTTCACATATGACTTTGGATTATGGAGTGAGACATAACATTGATTTGGAATCACGCATTGTATACACTGACGCAAAGAAATCTGCGCGGGTTAAATTCATGTCTCCATTTGAACACGTGAAATCTATGGAAACCGGAATCACCTTTGATGGTGGCTTGTATAATTTTGACAGCCATGCAGATTTTGAAGCATTGCCATCCATTGGTAAATTTGAAACTTTGCTAAACTTGCAATACGAGAACGATATGAGTGGAAAATTCCGTATCAATACCCCCTTTAATGATTACCGTTACCTCGAGTTATCTACCTCTAGCAAACAAATGTCAGATGCCCGCCAGTCTCGTGTACAACTGGAGTATTATCCAAAACAGACCTTTAGCCTTGAATCTACTTATGCTTTTGACATTCCCCTGTCTTTCGAGGCGACCATTAGATCTCCTTATCCAGAATATGATAATCTCGGTGTGACTCTAAAACACAACCACGCTGAGTCATTTGTAAGAAGTCACGGTGAAATCAAGTATCAACCAGATGCCACAATTGAAGCTGATTTGAAAGCTGACTGGTCTTCTAATATCGCTGGCAGTTTGGATGTCAAGACTCCTTTCAAAGACTTTGAGAGTAACAGAATCGCTTTCAGACATAAACAATTCAAACGCTCATTCACATCTCATGGTGAAGTATTCATTGCAATGAAGAAAGCTGTCGTTGATGCTTCATTGAAAACTGGCTATTCAACTTCTGGTACATTCACAATGACAAGCCCTATTCCAGGAATGGAGAGCATCAAGGCCACTCTAAAAAAGAAAGGAACAATGGACGATGTCAAGGGAGGTCTGGTAATCACCATCAACAAAGAAGAAGCCCACGCTCACTTCAACCACAAACTCTCTCGATCAAACATGAAATCTGGACTGACAATTTCTACACCATACACGGAAACCTTGAAACTGTCCATTGGTCACAA
>JASKDV010176957.1:0-12957 GCA_032466395.1 Aegires albopunctatus
CAGAATGGATGGACTCTTCATTGACTGAGTGTGGCAGAACAGCGCAAGACAGAGATATGTTTTGTATGGCAGTGTGGGAGGCAACGTCTATGAATGATATGCTATAGCAGAGAGAGAGCCATCAATGGACTTTTAGGCACCTATTCTGAACCTGAAAATTCATTGTAATTCTCTAACTGACTTAAACTCCAAATGCTACAAGGGATAAGGCAAATATATTCACTACTTAGACTGAAATAGAAAATATAGGGAGAAAAGAGATGGGGGAGATTTAATACTCAAGACTTTACCATCATACCCCTCTTCGGTTATAAAGAGGTGCCTGCCTCTTGTCCAAATACTTAAGGATGAAACTGAGTTATTCTTTAGTAATGATGAAATAACTATTCAGAAATTGTTTCACAAATAACAGCTCCTTGATCTGCGGCAAGCAGCATTGATAAGTTTATCCTATTGGAAATATGCAGATAATATGTAGTCCGTATACATGTATGAATTATGTATAGTTCTAAAGACTGACTAGGCATAATAGAGTCCTATCAAAACTTCTTATAATGCAAACAAAATATGAATGTTAAATAACACAAGGCTTTCTCAAATCTTATTTTACAGGATGGAGAATATAAAATATTGAGTAAAATTTCCCAGGTTGGGTGTTTTATATCAATCTTATGTCTTCTCATCACCTTGGTTATTCACGCAGTCATCTGGAAGTAAGATTTTTTCAATTTAAACAGTATTTGTTTTTCATTTTTTTAAAAAATACATTACTTCCCTTCGTTGTTTCTCTCACACACTTTGTCTTCTTAACACGGTGGTATCCGCTTTAGATCGCAGTCATTGGGATTGGGAAATATCGGGTTTTTAGTAGGACCAGGCTCTTCACCAAATTTAAGGGTGGGGGGAGTGGGGTGGCATTAATGAAAATGATTGTATTCATAACTATTCATGTTGTTTTATGCAATTATGTTCAAACTTTATCTTGCAGTTAAGTGTTTAAGCAGAGAGCTTTTGGACATAGTTACCATACCCAACCGGAGCGCAATGAAAGGGCCTTAATTAAAAATACAATGTCCTCACCCGGGGCATTGTATTTTTAATTCAGGCCCTTCCATTGCACTCCGGTTGGGTATGGTAACTAGGACTAATATTATTGTTAGGCCTAGTCGCTGCGAACCCGACGGCTCACTCACATGGAGCGTGTCATCGAGGAGTCTCGAGATTTGCTAAATGGTCAGTTCTCGGTTGGCTAGGAGAGGCTCGGCCTACCCTGCAGTTCTACAAAAGGGACGTCAAAAAACCCCGAAACACTCACTCACTAGCTTTTGGAAAGTAATGAATGAAGTGATAGATAGTGACAGTACATGAATTGGAGGAAATGTACTTAATATTCAATCTTCGTCATTGGTTGCTGATTTTTGCCATTGAGAGAAGAGCATAAAATTGCTTAACTCTTTATGAACGGAATTTTTTCAGCCGAATGGCGGAACTAATTTAGAATGATGAGATTACACTAGATTGAAAACCTCACATTGTGGAGTTAGAGTGAAAGCTAACAGGGGCATGTCATACATCAAAATGTTTGTAAGTAATTGGAGAATATGAATATGACATTTTTGTAAATATAAAATTCAAATAATGGTTAGTAAAGGTGATAATTCAACAGAGAAAATTATTATACTATTTATACTACTACTACTCTATGGGACGGTGGCAAAGTCCACTCGGTTTGAATGTGAAGAATAGCGGACAATCCCACCGTCCGCTCGGTCATAGAGAGTTAAGCGAGGTAGACTAAATGGGCAATCGATTGGCCTCTATTGTGGATAGACAATAGAGGAGACGCATCAGACAGGTAATGATCATTTTAACCGATGAGAGAAGATAATCAATGATGATGGCAAGACAGTTTGCCAAATGGACAATGAATTGCTGGCTTTGTTGTCAACACATAATTGAAAACATGGGATCAGACATATTATGTAGAGCCATTGTCCTCCAGACTCAGGGATGCGCACTCATTAATGGCTGGTGCTTTGTTATCACAACAATAGACAAGCTGTGATGTAATTGGTGCTGATTGCTTTTACGTGAGATAAAAATTATTCATCATTTCGTACCAGTAAGACAGTGTTCCTAGAGGATTTTTGTTAGAAATGGCTTCTTAAGGGTGGGAATTTATACATGTATAGGAAAAATTTTGTCATGCTGAAATATCAGGTTCTTAGACCGATCAGGTTGCCAGGTGGTGGTTTCTAAGGCGAAGACCACAGTATTCCATTTCTTTTTCTTTTAGTTTATGAACTTCTTTCCTTATCTTTCTTCTTTATATTTTTCTCTCTCATTCATTATGAAAACATAATGTCAGCTTTTTAATAAATATCAGTATAAAGCAATGTGATCAATAGTATTGTTATTTAATAATCGAAAAATAGTTTTGTATGCAAATATATCTCTATATTTTACATCTTATTGGTATTTTAAAACAAAGTAGGCTAAAATAATGTTAATAAAGATTATGTTATTTATTCTCTCATCCAGATATGTCAAAAGTGACAGAGTGAAACTTCATGTACACTTATCTGTTTGCCTCATCTTTAGCTATATTATTTTCCTTGCAGGAATTGATAAAACTTCAAATGAAGTAAGTGATTCATATAATAAGTTAATCTTTATATTTAGTATTCAATGTTATAATAATAATTTTTTAAAAACAACAACATTAATAAGCACCATAATGCTAATTCTTTCTCCCTCCTCAGGCTGTTTGTGACATGATTGCTGCCCTTCTTCATTTTCTGTTTCTGACTTCCTTTTTCCTGATGTTGGCTGAAGGCATTCACATCTTTATATCAATCATCATAGTCTTCCATCAGAAGCCTATCTTCCGAAAATTACTAATAATGGCCTATGGTGAGAAATATTTGAGGATCACATTAAAATCAAGAGCAATATGAATTAAGTCTTCAGTTAAAGTAGTTTATAGCTAATTTTGGGGCAATAATTTTGGCGACATTGGCCTAGTGGTTGGCACAGTTAAAAAAAGAAACTCCAGTGGCTTCACTCACTGATATCGGTCATATCCCACAAGACGTAAATTTTCTTGATAGCTGCTGGTCATTGATGTGTGTCCTATGATAAGACATTTTGCTGATTACCTGGCTGTTAAGACAGCATTGTCCAAGCGTGAAAAATGTTCTTACACCTAACAGGCTGCCAGTCTTACCCTAGGTGTTCTGTATTGCTGTTCACCAGGTGAAGTGAAAAGAAGTGCTTAGAAGTTAGAGGCCTTGGTAAAATAGATGCTATAGAAATAGGCACTTTAACCTTAATTGTATTTATTATTTTATCATGGTCGGTTTGCAAATGAACCAGAGTATTGTCAATGCCTTGGATTATAGTCTATGGACCATGATACCCCCTCCCCCCAATTATTGATTTTTGTTTTTTTGCATGCAAGATGGGCCCTTATGTGTTTAAAAATTGGTTGTTTCCACCTCAAAAACCAGTCAAAATAAAATTCTGCATCCTATTGAAGGTCCGGGTAGCAAAGGCGGAAAATTACTTAATTCTCCTTTACAATCTCTAAAATTACTTTGAAGATCCGCCTTATCTTATAATACTAGGTTTTACACTGTTATTAAAATCAGATGGCTATTCAAGCAGTTGGTCTTCCATTGCCATAGGAATGGTAACTATATTGGATTTTGCTTATATCACTACTGGTCTATATACTATGGCTGAAATTCAATGAAAATTGATAAAACAACAGCAGGATAGAATACCAATAATGTATCATAGACATTTTAAAATATCTTCCATGATTTTGGAGTAAAAACTTAATATATATATGTATAAGAATTCTTATTACAAGAAGCCAAAAAAGGATAAAGACTCTGATAAGCAAATATATGTCTCATAACTGACATCATTCTCTCTGTAACTTTTTGAGTATTGGTAAATGTTATGTGTATGCTGTTGTGTTCGTTTGCGTGTCTATACGTTTACCATGCACACTCCTTACGTCTGTAATCTCTCACATCAGTGGCTTCCAGTCTACTCTCTACCCACTCCTTCCATCCCATAAATTCCTACCTGTCAAGTAACCGTATAATTTTACAACGCCTCCTACATCGCATCGCTACTCTATCGGTACCTTGCCATAGTACGGTACATAGAAATAAAATCAGTCTTTGTCCGTATCTTTAACTGACTAGCTGTGTGCTCTTTTTCCTCTCATTGTATTGTATGCCTGAGGTTCTAATATTAATGTGAGATTGAACATTATTAATTTGTTTATGTTATATACATCAAAATATAACTGTAAAAATACAGCAATTGTTGAATATTGAGAAAAGATGCACTTGTCAAGAAGAAAAAGGTCAAAAACAATGTTGCATCATGCAACATTTTGTGAATGGATCAATACATTCAATAATTTTGATGTCCATTATCACATTGATTATTAGTAATTTATTTCTTCATTGATCCTTCTGAAATATTCATCATTCAGAGAATATAATTTGTCCTCAACATCTGCTAAATATCTTAGACTTACATAAATTGTCTTGCAATATATAGGCCTAGTCATTTAATCTATAAAAAGGAAACATAGTTAAGAACACACCTATGTTGCTGTTTCAATCGTCTCCAAATCCATTGAAAGTACATAGACTTTAAGATCATTGCATAATTTATGAATATATATTGCATGATCTTACTCCAAAATGTTAGCTTGAAATATGTAATATATACCTTTTTTTTAAGTGAAAAAGCACTTCACATCCATATGAGTAAAACTTGTATTTTGCTTTATAAATTATATAAAGCTCACATAGCCTAATGCTACCCAATATATAAATGCAGGCATATTCCAGATTTTTACAAGAAGGGAAACTCAATACTTACTACTTGAATGCAATTCACAATGGCTTGAATAATCTAAATACATGTATGTATGAAATATATTACACAAATGTTAAGGCCATTTTTAAGTAGATCTTAGCTTAGCTGTTCCATTTTACTCTGACTTAAGCCAAAACAATTATTTTAATAGCAGTTCAATAGTGATTAATCGAGAATTTCCTTGAGAATCATTGCAAGCCCTTAGGTGTGTATTTTAGTCTATTGTGAAGTAAATGTGAGATTCAGGGTGTGAAAATGAGTTGTCTTTGAAATAAGTAGGTTATCTTCTAGATCTTGATTTAAAATTTCAAATAACAAGATACATAACTAGATCTTGATCCAAATTAATATAAAGATTCTAGAGCTAGACCAGATATTAATTTTGGAAGAGAAATACATTTGAATATTATATATAGGCTACTAAGATAAAATAGGATCACGTCCTTATGTTATCTCTAAATCAAAATCTAGACCTAGGCTAGATCTAGATCTATACTAGCCTATATTTCTTTAACCTAAGGAAATCAAAATTAGATTTATAGGCCTAAATATTTTGCTTAACTTTTTGGGCTTCTTGGAGCTTTTTGTTTTCACTAACAAATTTACTAAAACTAAGTTGAAAATTGTGATTGTGTAGACTAGACATAGCTTTTGGCTAGATTTGGCCTTGAGGCATTTCTTACATTGAGGCCCTCTAATTTTCTAATATTGTGTTTTTCTCACTATTGCAAGTAACTCTACGATGGGTCAGCTCGTATTAAATTATACTTCAAAAGTGAATTAAGACTGATCGTTTTTGTAACATCTTCCTGTGGTGGCCACCTTGAATATGTGAATAACTTTTGATTGTTTTTGATGTGGAAACATCAGGGTCCTGAAAGTACAAGAATTGAAGAAGCCTTTCATATTCTGGCCCATGGACTATTAAGACCATAATAAGACTAAATTAAGAAAAAGACACAAAAATCCCATATTTTTTTTCATCACGCAGTAGATCTTAGAGTCTGATTAAAAAGAATTATTATTTTTAATGTTTGCAGTGCATGCATTGAAATGCATTGATATTAGTTTTCGACTTTGATTATTTTATTTTTATTTTTTATTATCAGGTGCCCCTTTCCTAATTGTTGGATTTTGCATAGCATTTTCAAGGTTACAACATTACAGGAGCAAAGACTTGTAAGTATTTTCTTACATTACATGAATAGGTATGTCAGTGCAAGGTACCAACAGACAACACAAAGTCAGTCTGTGGGGGTCTATTTGGGCCTCAATAGGGGCCGTGTTTAGGATCGGTGAGCATGCAATTTCATTGGCTTACGCAGGTCTAGGAAACAGATATCATTGGTAGAATAGCATGGGTTTCCATTTGTGACTTTTACTAAGTTTTACAAACCATTCTGGCCATTGGAGAGAATTTATGTTGTTTGTTTGCTTATTATTGTCTTCATCAACACAATGTCAATATAAAAGGTTTTTGTGAAATTGAGGTCGATCTATGGGTTTTTTCTTTTCTAATGATATATAAGGAGAAAGATGTGAATTTGAAATGATATAGTAACACTGTGACCATGGTGGCATGGTGCTGAAGGTTAAGCCATTGGACTCACATGTGAAAGGTCATGGGTTCAAATCTCATAGGACACTGTGTTTAACTCTTGGCCAAGGTTATTTACATGAATTGCCTACGTTTGCGGCGCTGTTCTTACGGCTGATACTCGGTGATGGTAAATACCAAATGACAAATTTCCCTTCTGGGATAAATACTGTAAGTGGAATTTTTATGTTGGTGAATTTTTATATCGATATATAAGGATTGTCAATCTAAGTGATGTCAATGCTTTGGGCTGGACTGTACTATTATTGAATTTCATTTGGGAACAATGTGAATATTAATCATTATTGAATATTTTGTTATTGAATTTCATTTGGGTACAATGTGAAAGTAATTTTCTTAGTATCATTATTGAATGTTTTCTTTTATAATAAATAAAGAAATCTTTCTTCTTTTTTTTTTTCACAGCTGTTGGCTTGACAGACAATCTGGATATCTGTGGGCCTTTGTTGCACCTGCATTAGCCATAATTTTGGTAAGAATTAATTTTTTTTCCTAATATATAAGTGGTTTCTTTGTGAATGTTTACATCATGACATCATTGAAATTTAAGGAAAACTTATATATAATACTAGAAATTGTTTTTATTTGTCTTTCTCATTTTCATCTGTCTGTAGGAATCTCTTAAAAAAATAATGTACCAATACTTAAAGTTCATTGAATTTAATATGAAATCAATATGTTGATGAAACATGAACAAAGTTGCCAAGATACTACATGTGTACTAATTTGATCATTTGTAGAAATAACAAGAAGAAGGTGAAGTTGATTAATAGGTATAAGATTTTTTAAATTTAAGTTTTGAAACAGAGACGTGTATAATCATATTTTATCTCTCAGGTGAACTTTGTAATATTTGGGATGGTTGTGAAAACTGTACTCAAGGACAGTACCACAGATATGATACGAACTAAATCTGAAGCAAGGTATGGTATTATTTTGATAGATTTTATAAAGCAAGCTTATTCTATGTAAATTTAAATCTCAGTGGCATCCCTAGCCCAATTATTCTTTTTTTAATCTATTTAATTTAACAATCAATTCTTTCACATGGTCTCATCATTACGCAGAGAGGCAATATTGATGATTAATATCATTACATTGTTATGCAATCTTCTTTTCCAACAGAGCCTTGATGAGAGCCATCTGTGTACTTTCTCCTATTCTTGGCTTGACCTGGATTTTTGGGGTTCTTTCTGTCAATGAGAATCTTGCATTGTTTCAGTACCTCTTTGCGATGTTAAACTCTTTACAGGTTGGTCTGCAAACCAATATGTTTTAGCAATGGACAAGATAATTTGTCAAATTTTTCTCGTGAAATTAATTTACTCAAACAATTCTTTTCAAAAGTTTGTTAAAAAGAGTAAAAATTATCATTACTACTAGTAAGTGTCTACTAAGAAATATTTGTACAAGTACATGTCGATTCAATAAACTATTTTCAAAAAATGGAATCTATCCATAATGATTTTTACATGAAACAGGGAAATGAATGTTTTGAAGTAATTATTATAAAACAAAGAAATAATGCACAGCTTGTTCACTTGAAGACAGAATTTGTTAATAAAATGATGACAATGTCTAACAAGGAGAATGCGTGTAATGAAGAATTTTGATAATAAACCATTGACCTACATTGCAAGACTTGATGTGGATGACCTCCTTAATCAAAGACATTTTATTATGGAATTGCTCTGTATCACTTTTGTAATTTGATTTTGTTATAGTTTAATTCTTTTTTAATTGATTCCAATAAAGGCCCACTTAATAAGTTATGTAAGCCTATATGTTAATGTAAATTATCTTTCCCAAAATCATTGCCATGTCTTTTAATTATTATAGTTACAGTAAAACCTCGATATACTGCCAGCATCCATTCCAACGAAAAATTGGTGATCTAGTGAATTGGCGATATACCGGGGCATGAAGATCTTTTTGTTATGTACCAAGGCCATAAGCTGGTGGTGGATAGGGTTGGCAGTAAATATGGGGGCAGTTAATCAGGGTTTTACTGTAATCGTAAATCCAATAATCATTGAAAATGCATAAAGGGTGTAAAGTCTGTTTAGTAGTATTGTGTGTTTACCTCTTGAAGCACATTTTCATGCTTTGACTTTGAAAGATAATTATCATTAATAGAAGTGGAATGTTGATAAATATCTGAAGTAATTTATAACTATAAGTCGCAATTCTTTGTTTGAAGATGGAGGAGAAGTAACAGGACCTGGTGCAGTGGGAGGTCCATAAAGATCTCTAGATCTATGTGCTGTAGTAATGTTACTATAATACGGGATTATTAAAAAAGAATGAACCATATCTATTGATATATTATAGAAATTGGTCAATTCTTTTTTAAGAAACCTGGGTTACACATAAGAATATCTATTACATTTGTATTTCCTATCAAAATTTATGGAGTCTTTTTTTTCTACAAAAATCATGCAATAAAACTCATCTCATTTTACAGTAATAAAGGAAACAAAAACATGCATTAGATAAAGCAAACATAGAATTCAATACACCATACTGATGAAGTTTTTTTTATAATTCTACAGGGATTCTTCATTTTTATCTTCCATTGTGCATTCTCTTCACAAGTGAGTGGTGATATATAAAATGTTTTGTTTGTAGACTTCAAGAATTATGATATTATTTACATGTATTTCATAAGTTTAAAATATTTTGGACCCATCCCATTAATTCTCTTTAAACTGAAATTTTGCATACTGTGTGCATGTTTAAGAATATGAAACTTCAGCTTTCATGAAATTAAAAAAGTAACATTTTTCCCCTTTTCCCCAGATAAGATATGCTTTGCAGGCAGCACTGAGGAAGCGTAGAGCTAAATCACTGGAACATCTTCCTAGAACAACGAGATTATCTTCTTCACAAACTGCTATTGTAAGAAATAAAAATCTTACACTTTCTCTGATTATTATGATAATGATTAATCCTTTGATACTCCGTCTCTTTCCCGTTACTTGGTGTTATATCTTGTTGCGTTTGTACTGAATAAAATAAGTCTCCCACATAAATATTAGAACCTCAGGCATGCATGCCATAGGAATGAAAGGAAAAGCAGCAACACAACATTGCAGTTTGAAATACGAACAAAGACGACTTTATTTTTAGTCATGAATAGATAGAACGATGCATCTCACACACTATGTGGTATGTAGGCAGGCCTGTAAGACAAGAAGATGCCAGACAGGTATATTATAAATCAAATGGTCAGAGAAGAGTGGAAGCAACCGGTGCTTTTGTCGACGTAAGAGGAATATTAAATGAATACATTTAAAAAACTAATAAAATTAATAAATTTCCCTTTATTCATCCATTGGGGAGATTTGTTTTTAGGATCTATGCCAAACAAAAAGACCAAAATAATCCAGGCATCAAATGCAGTGCAATGCCATAAAGGTGGGCAATGGAGGTAAATTATTTTGCCCAAGGAAAATGGCAACTGCCATAGTGGTGCTCGGGCCGACGAACTCTAATTCACAATGTAATTCCACTATCCACTTAGACACTATCCCCCCCCTACCCCCACCCCATCTCAGTGGAAAATTTATCATTATGCTAATGAAAGGAAACATAAGTATGTCCCAAGCGAATTATTGAATTAAATACTGGCTACAGTACAAACTTTCTTTGAAAGAGATGAGTCTGTGCATTAATGTAAGCTTCTGAATGTGAGTTTGTGCGCAAAGATACAATTTAATTTGTTACATGGCGAAAGGATAGCTACAATGTTAATGATACCTGCGAGATACACCTTCTGACTAGAATTATTAATATCTATCTATAAAGATAAATGAGGAAGTCCGACGACAGAAAATCAACCAATGTGATTGGTCGGTCAGAAATCATCAAATCCCAGAAACAAAAGCAAGAAGAATGGAAATGAAAATGCGGTCATTTCTCCTTTAAGTCAGAGATCGTGTAGGCTCGTTGGATCTAACATTTACCTGAATTTTAATTCAATCTTCGCCCCGTTGCTATGACTTTCGGTATCTTTTTGGCAGGAAAGACTTCATGATCTCAGTGTGAACCATCATGATCTCTCAATATTTTTGAAAAGTTTCCTTTAAAACGTATACAATTGACAGTGACATAGTACCTCGTATTTTTAATAGAAAGAGACTTACATTTTACTTGCAAGTTCAGGATTCAAATTTATTTCGCTGATTATTGAAAATAGAAAAGAAGATTATCAAGTGTAAATCCTGTGGCCCCCGGCAGATGCGCTGCGGGATATGTGTGTGTGTGTGTGGGGGGGGGGGAAAAGAAGGGGTAGAGAGGGGATTTTTTTAAGGCCCTATATCTGAGTATATCGAATCCCACAGGCAATGATTCAATTTCAAAAGATAAAAACGATTCTGACAAATAAGGAGGTAAGAATGCTCAGTGTTACATCGCGCCTATCATCTTACAAGGATGTGAAATATGGACCATTAACAAAAAGAAGAATAGATAAGATGATACAGAAAAGTGGTTCATAAGAAGAATGTTAAAAGTTCCATGGACAGTGAAAGAAGCAAATGAAAGACAAGCAGAAGCAAGAATATCTCTGATATAGTGATATAAACAAATTGAGAAACAGATGGGCAACTTTTTTTCGACCATGTAATGAGAAGAGAGAAAATTGAACACCTTGTCACGACAGGAAAAATTGAAGGAAAGAGGACAAGAGGAGGACAGTGAATAAAAATGTTTGATGGCATAGCAAAGTGGACGGAAGCTGATGGCATCAACAACTTGAGCGGGAAGTGTGGAAAGACATAATCGTCAACGCCCCTCAGAGCGACACTTAACGATGATGTCGATGATTTATCTAAGTTGTGGTAAACAACGGTTATGTTGTCAATGACATGTATCACTAAAGTATTTTTAAAATGAATGAAATGTGAAAGTAAATTCAACAGAATGAACTGGGTAAGTTATATAAGAATATTTTTAAGAGGTCATTCTTCCGGACTTCGATGAGAAGGTAAATTCCACACATTTGCAATCGGGCGTTTACTGTGATGGAACTGAACAGTTCCAACATCACACGGGATACCAATTTCAAATTGGGAATCGAAGTGAGCGAATACAGTGTCAGTACAAAGATCTTTGATATAATTCATTTTTTTTAAACTAATGCTTTTTCGTCGGCACCCCATGGCTATCTGCTACTGTTATCCTTCTGGGCGAGATGTTACATAGTTCAAACACAGTTTAAGTTTAAGAGATTAGGAAAAGAATTTATTGTACAATTGCAATATCCCACGAGACTTTTGTACCAGTGACAGCGTCGACTTACTTTGATTCTTTTGTAATTCCATCTCGAGAGAGACGATGGCTCAGAAATTCGACGGTGGGTTGGACAAGACACATTTTTCAAGACGACATCAAGACGACATTTAAACTTTTTTCATCAAGAGAGGTTGGGGATATTATATGTTCCTCGGCATTGTTTTCTTTTTGTTGAAGAATGCGGTTGAGGTCATCAGAAACACCTTGTATATCACGGGGAAGCTAATCAAAGTTTGTAAGCGGGCCTAACCCTGTATCAAAAATTCGTTGGAAACTCGCCACTCATCAGTTTGCAAACTGATTGAAGAATGTTGTCGGATTCACTCTTCATAAACTTGACGCTACTCCTCCCCATGAATTGATCAATAGACTTGTTCAGCTATTGAATAGCTAACAACTCACGGTCGAATGCTCATGCGCTTTACGTCTTTTCGACATAGCGTAATTGGCGACGGTAGAAAGCAAGTGGTTGCCACGATTATCCAGCAAATTGTTCTAAAACAGCTCCCACGGTCAAATCGAAAGTGTCACTAGTCAAAAAGCAATTGGTGCATTCGGGTAGGGATATGCAAGTAATGTAAAATTGGCCAATGCTGCTTACCGGATGTATGTATGTACGCTTTATTCATTCATTATGTCCGATCAACTGATTGAGTGTCTTGGATTCATTGATTTTAGTCGAGAGTCAAAGGTAGAGAATTCCTGTAGACTGATGTGTGAAACGATTGTAAAATTTCATCATACCTAGAAATTCTTGCAAGCTTTTTACACTGGTGGGTGGTTTTGGATAAGCGATTATTGCCTTGACTTTGGATGACAAGGGGATAGAAACTTCTTTTGAAATATGATGCCCAGGAACTACAAGGAATATACAACGAACAAACATTTTTCGAGCCGTATTAACCAGTCCATAATCGATCAGTCACCTAAAACAAATGATTAGTATATATAAACCAAATCGAACTCTGCGTTCGCAAAACCAAAGATTACTATGTAAACCAAAAACTTAACTCAAAACTCTTGGCCAGCAAACTTTGCGGTCACAGGCTGCTGAGATATGAAAGTTGGGGGGGGGGGGGGGGGGGGGGGGGGGGGGGGGGGGGGGGGGGGGGGGGGGGGGGGGGGGGGGGGCCGGGGGG
>JASKDV010176968.1:6194-22402 GCA_032466395.1 Aegires albopunctatus
CATGGCCTACCAAAAACTGAAGATTTATGATGCTTTTGGTCTACTTACTTCTACTACAATGTTGGTCAATTTTAGGATCAAGCACGCTTCCATTGCAACAATCTTCTTCAAATAAACTGACAAAATTCAACTGGGTTGAGTATTGCTGTCAATACGCCAACAAAAAACCAAAAAACAAATGTTTGAATTATTAGATACTGTATTATTTTATTATGTCAGCAGACTAATTAGGCCTATATATATAACTCTAAGTATTTCATATTGTAGCTTATGTTTAATATTATCAATACTTTCATTACTTTTAATATTTTGATTTAATTTATTCCACGATCTAGCAGTGCTATTGAAAAAAGAGTGTCTATGGCATTAATTTTTAGAGACAGGAATGTTAAATGTCTGACTATCTGAGTTCCTGGTTCTCCTATTACTTATGTTTAGTTCACCTATAGATGGGGATGGGGATACCTATTTGACCTTTAATTGCTTTAAAGAATATTACTACTTTATTTCTAGCTCTTCGTTCCACTAAGGGTGTCCTGTCTAACTAGACTAGATGCAAAGTATACCTGGTTGTGTGGAGTGTGAAAAACAGTCTTCAGAACATTACTGAATGTTAGTAATTATAGGTGCTGTGTGTAAGCCTACTGTACTCTATTCCTTTTGTTTGAGTTGCGCACCACATAAAAAAAAAGCTAGATCAATTTGAATTTAACAATATAAGATTTCTAACAACAGTGAAATAACTCACACTGCAAATTCCATGGACTTTGAAATAGAGGTTCTGAAAGAGATCAAAGACAAAATATTGTCGCTGTCATTTAATAAATGTGTAAGTGCAAAATAAGAAATTTTGAGGGGGAAATAAAATTTTATGTTAAGAGGGGCAAAATGAGATGCTCATTAATGTATGTTTATTTTATTTTTGTTAATACAGTCCTCTTAAGCTTATAACCCACCTTCTATTAGCCCTCTTCGTCTAATAATCTGCTCTTTTAATAAAACAGAATGTTTTCCTGTTAACAACACGCCTCTTATAACCCGCCCCTCAGACGAGAACTTCGCTTTATAACTCGGTCTATCTGGCAAAGCAATTAACAACAAAAAAAACCCAACAAAATTCTCACACATTCAACCTCATTTGATTGTTAACTAGTTCTACTAGCACAGTTAATGACATTCCATTGTCTATATCAAAGCACAAGTCTCTCTAATGCGTTGAAAGAACTGACAATCTACGAGTCTATCAGATTTCTTTATGACAGAGCTTATCACACCTTGGTCGTTTCATAGACTTAATTAAATGCAATGCACCACTGTAAGTAAGAGAACAAAGGATGAACACCACCCACGTGTTGAAGGCTAAACGGATGGTCACACAGTTACGCAAAATGCCGTCTCTCTCATTCGATGTGGTGCTGATGAATGACGCAAGTGATAGAATGTAAAGAGACAGTGACAACCGTCAGAAGGCAACTGAAGAAAGGACCCATATCATGCTTTGATAGACGATTCGTTATCGTCAAGTGCATTGATTGGGGGATAGGCTTATGTTGTTGTTTTTTTTTTGTAGCCAATCATCATCGAATTTAGAAATCGACTGATCTCCCATCAGGAGAAGGAGTTTTAAACTTTCTCTAAACGGCTTGTCGTGCTTGCACTCAGCGTCAGCAATCTAATATAGGTTAACAAGACATCCGTTACAGTAACATAGAAAAAGAAACATGAACAATGCCTAGATCTAGGAAATACTTGGACAACACCAAGAAGTTAGAGATTTTGGATGAATTTTAACTCATGGAAATGTAAAAAGTAAATTTTACAGAAATTGAAATTTCGACCAGGGAGGTATAGTACCTTTGAGTGGAGGGCGTAGCCTGAAGCTAACTGTTTCCCACCTGGACAACCCCTTCCCCTCATTTGCATAGACGCCTAATAACCTGTTCCGTCCAATAACCCGGTGTCAGTGTCATCTGTAGGGCGGGTTATAAGCCGAAGAGGAATGTAATGATACTTGGTGCGACAAAGCAATAATCCTCAAATTTGTAGTTATACGATTATATAATGACAGCAATGATATAAAAGCTAAACCAAAGTCTGCTAGAAACATGGCATCTCTTTACTCAACGTTGTCTATGAATAGATCTATTGCAGTGCTCTATAGCAGAGAGAAAATTTTGGGAAAATGTTATGAAGAAAATGAAACTACAGGCCGAGTTAAACCCTTCATCCCCTTAGCAACTTTGTTTAAACCAAAATAAAGCAACGCTCCCTTGCATTTCAGTTTAACAGGTTTCTACTGTATATTATTGTTAGTTAAATAATTATTTTGTTCAACATTTTTTACACCTCTGATTTTAAAAAGATTTGTTTTTCTCGGGTTCTCTGATTTTAAGTCCATTTTGTGAGCGGGTTACTTCATCTAGAATGAAAATGTAAAGCCACAGTTGGGTATGAATGGAATAAGAGAACAAGTATATATATAATTACTCGACTAGAATGAAGACACTACAGGACACATCAGACTTTTCGGTTCAAGAGACAAAAATAATAGCTAGACTACAGAGACAATGTATATCTTTTAAGAGCAAACTAATCTAGGTCTAGAAACTCTATGACATAGTTAACTAAAGCTAAAACTGGAACGCTGCGAAATAATAAATACTCCCCTATCAGAATTTTTCATGTGTGTGAGATAGCTCATATAATTCGTTATTCTCATTCTTTTTTCTTTTTGTACTACAAATCAAGTCTGTACGCAAAACAGAGTCACGTCCCATCAAAAGACGAAAAGAAGAATCTGATTATGAAGAAGAAGCTCAGGAGGAGGAGGACGAGGAGGAGGATGATGATGATGATGATGTTCCTCTGTCTGCCAGGTAATTTTGACAATCTTGTTTTTCATGACGATGTTGTGAGCATTATTTCAGATATCAAATAAAGGTTTTGTTAAAAAAGACAGAATTGGTGGTTGAAATCAACTGTCAGAGCATAGAGTAAGAAATGGTAATACAGTGCAGCCCACTTATAACGACATGGTGCCGAGGTTCAGAATTTTGTCCTATATATAGCATTAGTAATAAAAAAACTCAACATAGCAACACACATTTTAGTAAAACCCTGTATAGCGATATCAATATGATCAACGGTCAAGACAAAATTTCTGGTTAATACGTAGTCAGACCGAAAATATTTTTTTAAAGCTTAACAATTACAAATTTAAAAAATACATAACAGCGAATAACAAAGCAAAATATAACCAAATATACAAACCACGAACTAAACTAAAAAGGAAAACAGATTAAGGCTGACTATTTTTAAATTTATACACCGGTTTACAAAAATAGAATCCAGGGGGATCTCTATAGTTATACATGTGGTGTACAAATATAGAATTAGAATCCATTGGGGGTCGCTGTTTGTACGTGCCGGTTTATCTTGAGTCTCAATGGTCTCAGTTCGTAAGACTATTATTTTTGTTTTAATGCAATTGTAAACATTTCCAGCACGCCCATTTCATTTATCTAAAGAGAATAAACACCTTGACACACCATTTCTGTATTAATCTTTTATTTATTATAAGAGATATTATTGAAATTTCTCCGGTTCAAGTGAGATTCAAAACGTCCAATTCCAGTAAAAGTTCGGGAGAATTCTAGGCATTCAGTACTATTCTCCGGTTCAAGTGAGATTCAAAACGTCCAATTCCAGTAAAAGTTCGGGAGAATTCTAGGCATTTAGTACTATATTAAGATCTATTAGTTTTACTATTATCACCAGTGAAAAATATGACATAATAGATCTATCTACAATATATAAAGTACTAGATCTAGATTCTAGTAGCTTACATTGTAGTTTAGTTTTGGTTTTTGTATCCTTCCATCTCTCTTCATTTCTTTTGACAATCTTATCTAGATCTATCTTATCACTTTTTATCTTCCACTAGATTTAGATCTAGTCTTGTCCGAAGATAACATTTTGGCCAAAATAAAAATATCCTTATTTCATAGCCTAGTGTCACCCATTATCTATCTTACCTGCTTTAATGTCACGAGTATTGGGACGAGTACCCGACGGGACATGGAGGGACGAATACTGATATACTTGAATACTCAAATAGGAGTATAAGCCTATAGCTTAGCTGTAGGCCTCACACTGTGTGTGAAGGTGTGTGTGTCTGTACGTATTTGTGTGTGCGAGAGAGAGAGAATGGAGAGCAGATGTAAAGAGGCACTGAAGGAGAGACATGCTTGTGGGTAAGAGAGAACCTCACGTTGTTCAAGGTAAAATACGGCCACACACATCGTAAAGCGTTTATTATTCTTTCTTTGCAAACACGGAGGCGAACAGATCAAGCATTCCATAAGGATCGGAAGTTTCTCGCGGACTTGACCTCATCAAGGTTTTGGTCTGGCTCCCAGGAGACCAGTTTTTTATTAATCCTCGTCAGGGTTTTTTCCGGTGAGACAGGAAAGTTGGCAGCTCAGCAGTTTGTCCACGATCATCAAGAACTCTGTGAATAGGGAACTAATAGTAACGTGACCAATCAAATAAAGATTGATTATTTCACTGGTCCACAGAAGGTACCATTGCATTCTTGTTACTTTACTTTAAATGACGATGTCGTTATGGAGAGGTTGCACTGTAAATATTAAGCAGATTATAGTGATATATTATTTATAGTTTTGCAATAAATGTCTATGAAAAATATTGTTTCAAGGATTTGATTGTATTTTTTGTCAGGGCAAACAAGGCCAAAAAAATCAAGGTAGAGAAAAAGCCGAAAGTGAAAAGAGCTCCTCCAATGCCCACAAAACAAATAAAAGCTGAAACAAAGAAGGTATGATGGCTATAAGAATGACTTAATTTTTGCTTTGTTTTTTGTTTTTTTCTTCTTTAATTTTTTTGTTTTATTTATTGTTTTGTTTTGTTATGGTTTTTTAATCTGGTTTTGTTGTATTTATTTAATTATTTTTTTTGTCAATGATTTGTCCTTATATAACATATGTAATGATTTTAAACCCATAATTTCTTTAACGCTTTGCTGTTCAAGAATATTATTTCCATGTATTAAAATGAGCGGAATCCTTTGGTATTTTCCAAATAGACCTTTATAAAGAATTACAATGATCTCATCAACTTATTCTATGGAACATTTCTTCTCATTTTATGATTTTATACAACTTTAATTTTGATCGAAGAGAGTTAATTGTTGCTTTGGGATTTGACTGGTATTTTCAAGCTGCATATTTGATGATTCTCATCTCATGAGTGTTGCTTAATGTTCTACCTTAATAATCATGATTTTCAAGGTGAATTCAGATTGGTTACTATAAACAGCAAAGGGTTAAGATGAGAATTTCTATAAAGTTGTGTCAAAGGCATTATTATTTTACTTTAATAATTCAACAAGAACTTTCTTTACACCAGCCTGCCAAGGGTAAAAAGAGAGATGCCCCTGATGATTCAAGTGGAGCAGAACCAGCAAAGAAAATGAAGAAGGAAGAGGAGCAAGAAGTCTGGAGATGGTATGTATTTAGTTGCTCTCCTGGACATTATGTATGAAAGAGATTTGCTGTGATATCCAAAATTCTTGTGCAGCCAATTCCTTAAATTGTTGCTTTCTTTTTTATAAGGTGGGAAGAGCAAGGAGAAGACAGTGGACAGAAGTGGACATTTTTGCAACACAAAGGTCCAGTGTTTGCCCCACCCTATGAACCATTGCCCAAAAAAGTTCGTTTTTACTATGAGGGTGAGTAAACTGTATGATAGATAATTATACTAAATGTATGAACATCTAAGAATATTATCATTTTCCTTGTAGCATTTCAGCCCTTGAGAATTTGTTTTATATTTCTTCTAGTTTTCATTCTTCGTCTTATTTATCTCCTTTTCGTCATATGTGCTCTCTTGTCCCTTTGCTCTGCATTGTTTGAAAAATATCCTTAACTGGTATAGTATAATCCGCTTATATCGACATACTTTGGGAGGTGCATTTGATGTCGATAAATAAAAATATAAAGCCAAAGAGAGAAAAATAAGGGGAGGTCAGCTGTAAAATTCTTTTTTAACCTTGTATATGTGTCTACCTTCTATGACGTGGAGCGAGAGAATGAACGTGAAGCTGAGATGTAGGCCTACACAACTACACAGTCATGTTATATAGATCTAATTAGGTTTCTTTGTGAAGATGGGCAAACAAGAGGGGAGGAGGTTTTGGTACTACCGATACCTTGCTAGCAACGCGAGGCGCACACCAGCACAAGCTTTGCTACACGCATGCTTGTAAGGCCTGTTATGGCTGTTGAGTAAAAGGGAAAGGCGAGGCACTGACCGCAGAACTTGCCAGCGATGGAATGGGATGGGGATGCGGAGCGGGGTAAGAAGGTAATGCCCATGGCCCGAGATGCACACGTCTATAACATGAGGCACTACTGTGTGGGGTAAGACTTTTAGGTGAGTTCAATTTTTAAAGATTTACTCACCATACAAACAGATATTAGATAACATGATGAGTTTAAATTATTGATTGACTGTTCCTGGCAGTCTGTACGTTCGTTAGCATCTGGTTCGGGTCGACGAAAAAAATCAGTGAATTTTGTGAAAAGGGAGTGGCAGCCCTGATGTCGATAAAGTGGGCCGAAAATACAGTCGATATAAGAAAAGTTATCAAGTAAAGATATTGAAAGAAAAGCTCTGCAACTGGAAAATATGTCGATATAAGTGGATTGTACTGTATTTCACTTGAATAAATGATTTTTACAAGAAACTTGTCTAACCATTTTAAAAATGTGTCATTAAATCTTCAATATTTACTATCAAAATTGTTGTATGGAAATCTTTTTAAAAAATTCATATGAATAATATCGTTACAGAACATTTCAAGTTTTGCCCAGTTGATTAGGTTACAATAAATTTTTCTAGGCATTGTTTACTACTGTCTTTATATTTATAAACCTCTAGGTAAGCAGATGCCATTGAGTACCCCTACAGAGGAAGTTGCGACTTTCTATGGTCGTATGCTTGATCATGATTACACAACCCGTGATGTTTTCAATCGCAATTTCATGAAGGATTGGAGAAAGGTAAAGTTTCAAGGGAATAATACTATTTGGAATAACTGCCCACACTTACACAAGAGCAGAATTGTTCTTTTCATAAAACCATCCATCCTAAAACCAATGCTCTAACGAAGCTCAAAATAAATTTTTTTTTATTCTGATTGCTTTTGAACTGATAGTATAAACTGATGAGAAAAATCATATTTTTTAATGGTTGTTAGTATTTGAGAAAAAGAGTGCTTCACAAATGATTAGTAATTAATCCCTGATGAGCAATATTCATATTTTTAAAGGCTGAACATCTTTCAAAAAGAGAATGTTCACAAATGATCAGTAATTCACCTCTGATGAGCAGTTTAAAGGCTGAACATCTTTCAAGAAAAAGAGTGCTTCACAAATGGTCAGTGATGTACCCTTTAATAGACAACTTCTGGAAAAGACAGGGCCTAGGCCAAATTTTGTGGGCTTGGAAGGGAAAATAAGCTCAAATAATCAAACAACGGTTGAAATAGTACCTCGATTGCCTTCTTTATTGACACATGTAAACCTCTCTACATTTCCTATACTAATTGATGTAAAAAATGCCATTGAAACTAAGTGAAATATTAGCCATATTTGGCTGGTTTTCCCGTTTAAGGGTTAAAAGTAGAGCGCCAGGCAAAGAGTAGGAGTACGAGTATAATCGTATACCTGGAACGAGAAGTGAACGTACCCACAATTACTTTCTCTAATATGACTTCTACTCGTTGATAGTGAAGTTGTCGTGTCCCAAGATCAATAGTCGGTTACATACTTGAGCTAGGCAATTAAGTTATACATTCGAGTTAGGCATTCGTCGAATGTGTGTAAGGTGCATTTGTCTGTCCAGCTGAAATTACTGAAAGCTAGGTAGGGCCTTTTACAGCAGGATTTTTCTTTTTTTGATATAGCTCATTCAATGATAGGCTAGAATCTGATAGGAGTAATTACTCTTGGGCATTGGGTCAATCCATCATCAATATTTTCATCATGCATCATGATGATGACCAAATGTAATGGTTTAGACAATACCACTTATTATGTAAAAAATTTGCATTGAGATTCCATAAATATTATCTCCAGGTAATGACGGCCCAAGAGAAAGCAATCATCACTGACATAAAAAAATGTGACTTTAATGAGATTTTGCAGCATTTCAAAGCCAGGTCAGAAGCAAACAAACAGAGGTCAAAGGAGGAAAGACAGGTGAACATTGGTTTCGTCCTATCATTAATTTCAAGCATATCAATTTTCAATTAACTGAGAGTATTGTTGGAATTTAAAGGAGTGTTGTTGAAACAGAAGTTTGGGTACTGCCAATAATTAATTGTCCAAAAGTATGGATAGGTTATAATTCTAAGCCATATTCAAAGATTGTTTTTTGCTTTAATGAAGAATTCATGTCTGTGTTTTTTTTTATATTTCAGAGACTTAAAAAAGAGAATGAAGAGTTAATGAAAGAATATGGATTTTGCATCATTGATCGTCATAAAGAGAAAATTGGAAACTTTAAGATTGAGCCTCCAGGATTGTTCCGTGGTCGTGGTGACCATCCCAAGCAAGGCATGCTTAAGACTAGAGTAGTGCCTGAAGATGTCATAATTAACTGTAGTAGGTAAGTACCCACTGTTATAGGCCAATTTAAAAAAATTATTTTGATCCATCATAGTGCTCTACAACTGGTTTTGCTTGGTAGGCTTCCTGCTAGAGCTAATGAGTACAAGTACAGTGTGGCAATAAGACAAGTAGGCCGTGCTGAACAATACAGTAATATTAATTTGCTGGTATCATTGATTTTCTGTTGTACTGGCATTATGAACTTTACCCTACCATGTACATTTTCTGGGTTGGAATAGTGTCCTCTGTTACGAAGAAGGGGAATGAGAGATATATTCAATATGATATCCAATATACCACAGTGAGAAAATATTCAGCATCTTAAAATTTTGTACCCAATGAATTACTTCATTAGATGTTGTTAAATCTTTTACAATAACACACATATTTTTTAAGATTGCTGCTACAGTGCATCCTTCTTAATGAATATTATAGGGAATAGATATAGTCCAGGAGAATAGCGGCAGAAAGGGAACTTTTCTAAAATTTGCCGATATTTTGTCAAATTATGGTATAAGGAATAGCTGTGATTGCAACTCATTAAAACATATTTTGATGGAACTTTTTTATAAAATAAAGACACCCAATTGGCTGGCATATGTTCATGTCATTTGCATATAATGATATTGAGTTTTATTGTGTCACAAGTTGGGCCTAGTCTAATTTGCTTCCCTTCTAAACTAGTTGTATCTTCCAGAATTATTTGTTTCCTATCAAAACAAGTCTTAGAAAGACCCCACTCTACTCCATTTTACGACAGTCTTTTTTTAGTTTTATAAACCTCTAAAAGCCATACACCAACAGCCGCCTTTTGCCAAGCATATTACTAAAACAAGAATTAAATCCATTGGGTACAAAAGCAAAGCCTTCAAAGCATCTGTATAATTATTGACTTAAGGACTGATATGATTCTGATTCATTTGAACCCATTTGAATGTGTGTGCTTACGCATATGCATGACTTCTGAACTACCCCTAAAGCTGTACAACCTCAAATTTTTTTAAACTTTCCTGTCAGGTGTGTATGATAAAGAGGGACCGTAAAATAAATGACAAAAATGTTAACAAAAAGAATTGTATTCACAAAACTCTTGTTTATTTAATTATTTACTTTTTCTTCGATTTAGAGATTCAGAGATCCCAAAACCTCCCAAAGGTCATAAATGGAAAGAAGTTAGACATGATAACAATGTTACTTGGCTTGCTAGCTGGACTGAAAACATTCAGGGAGCAACCAAATATGTCATGTTGAATGCTGCCTCAAAGCTGAAGGTATATTTTAGTATGACATGTTAATGGATCACGTAAAAAGCTGAATAGTGTTCTAGATGTTAAATGTCATATCAGCTCAACACGCGATTTTTTAAATCAACGCTTTTCCAGATCTCGATTACAAGTAAAGAATCCTGATTGTAGGGGGTCAATTATTAATTCTATTTATTATTTCTTGTTATTACTATGTTTTATTTCCTAACTTTTATGCTTGTAATTTTTTTATAGGATTCTTCATTTATTTTTATACAGCCCAGGAGTGATATATGCCAGTATAGTTTTATCAATTTTTTACTTATATGTTTATCTTTTTGTTTTAAATCAATTGCAAGCTTCATTGACTCATAGCTTCTTTCCTTTTTTTAACAGGGTCAGAAAGATTGGCAGAAATACGAGACTGCTCGTAAGCTGCATAAATGTGTTGACAAAATCCGTGCGAATTACCAAGAGGACTGGAAGAACAAAGAGATGAGAGTCAGACAGAGAGCTGTTGCATTGTATTTTATTGATAAGGTGAGTCCGACAATTAAAATATAACATCAAACCATTTATAACAGACCTGTCAACTACTTCGATGAAATCGGAGTCACCCTTTTTTTTTTGCCGATTTTGACCAAAAGTCCGACTCTCAGATTTTTTTCGCGAAACTCTGTTTTCATGTGCTTAAATTACTGGCCGTCACAGTTTTTGAATTCCAACAAAGAGCGAAAATAGAATTGAATCGGAGTTGAAGTTTTTCATTTCGAATCGAGCTAACAAGCCTTTTTATTGGTACATTGCATTGGTATTGGAGCATCATAATTGAAAAACTGATGGTGTCAAAATACATGTTAAATCGGAGTAAGCCTAAGGCCTATAGTATTATTATGCTATCGTGTTTACTTTGTGTAGTCATAGGCCTAGTCAAATAGTCTGCTTTGGATACAATGCTCTTACTAGGCTTAGTAAGGTACAACTTTCGAATTATCATTGAAGTTCAGTGCTCATCATGTCTAAAAAGCCTCGGACACTGCATTCTCCAATTTATGTGAAAGTCATGTGCGATGTGAAATCTATTCTCTTCAATGACGTCATGGTGACCTAAGTCAATCAGCGATGATCAATGGGTAGGCCTAGGCCTAATTGTAGATCTATTGTTTATTTTATAACTTTTCTTTTCCCTTTTTTTTAAATGTATATTTTTGTTGGGAGGGGAGGGGGTTTATGGGACATGGGTTGGAATGGAATCTAGAATCCAATGTTGAGGTAGATCTAGATAGATTAGGCTATCTGGTCTGGCTAGAATATATCTCTTAAAAACGGGTCGCAAGTTCTATCGATCTGCATCTAGATTTAGAATGTAGACCTATATTATCTCATTGCAAGTTTTATCCTCAATTTAGAATGTAATTCTAGATCTATCAAAAGCGACTAAATCTATAACAATAATCTAAACTGGATCTAGATATATTTGTATTCCCTGATCTCCAATTAGTTAATTAGCCTAGTTCTCATCCATCACCCTTACTAAACCGGAAAGTTATCTAGATCTAATAGAAGAGAGCACTTTTATTAGATTGGCCTACTTTATGGTAGGATTGAAGGTAGATCTATTGTGACTAAAACGAAATAGATTTAGATCTAGGTTTTGTAGTCCATTTGTTTTATATGTTATTGGGGTGCAAATATTTCATCTTATAATTCAAGAAATTTTCGGATGCGTCTCCGACTGCATGACTCTGTTTTTCCCACCTAAAACTCTGTTTTTTGGGGAGTGTGACTTTATTTTGCACTGCTGTCAGGGTGGTAGGTCTGTTATGTCTTGAAAGGTCATAACTGATAAATTTATTCTTAACAGTTTTCTTAATGGGCTGTCATGTAATATGCTGCCTGCTGTCTATGCAAAGGGGCAAGCGAAGGCTTATTTTCTTATTACTCTGTCTATGTACATTTACATTTTTTCTTTCATGACATAAAATAATATCTCTTTGAATGTTATCTTTTATTCTTTAACACATGAAATCCCAAAATACTGAACCCACATTCTTCCAGCCTTATATCATGGCATGAAAAAAATTCTCAACAGATTGTCTACTGCCATCCACCAATGTTGGCACAAACGTTCCATATCAAATTCAAATGTTATTTGAAACATTGATTTTATTTATTTTTTTTGTTTCTTCTTTTTTTTTAAACTCTTCAAGGCTGCTTTTTTTCTCATTATTTTTCATACTCGTCCATTTCCACTACAATGATTTTAAAAAATTAGTGTTTATCTAACAATCTAGTCACCACAAGACATACATCAAAAGAAAGGAAATTTAGTTTTAAAAATATTCTACATGTGCCAACATTTTCTGATATTTTGAAATAAGAACAAAAATGAATGTGTATACTTCCTATTTTTTTTTTTGACTGCCACAATGGTCAAATGAAGCCATTGGACTGGAAAGCTATGGGTTTCAGATTCGAATCTCATGAGAGGCATCTTTGTTAAGCTGTGGGCAAGGTAATTTACAAAATTTACCTGCCTTGGCAGCACTTTTCTTACAGCTAATGCTGGCGATGGTTAACGGCAAAGTCAAAAGATAAATTTCCCTTCAGGGATGCAATAGTGGATTTTTTATAATTTCTTTTGTTATGTATATTATATAATCACGGTTGCCACCTTTTTAATGTACCATTTACAGCAAATAGTAAATCAAGGTGCAAACTCATGCTTTACTCCAAGAACACCAAATCTCATGCCCTAGTCCAAGAACACCAAATCTCATGCCCAATTGGTTTGGATCTCATAGTCACTCAGCTTTTTGGGTCGGCATATCTTCATTTTGGCATTTTAATTATCCAGTAAAATTTTCTAGGAAAGGATCCTGTCAGAGATGATTTGTTACTACTAAGGGGCTGTTTCGATTGATTGCCGTTCCGTATATCTGCTTTGGCTGATTATTCATTTTACGTACAATTCAATAACTAGCATACATCGTACAGTACAGGAGGATATGTCAAGACCATTCACTTAGATGACCCCAAGTCTCGATAAGTGCTAAATTCTCTCTACTGCCAACTTTTAGTTTGAAAGGTAATGGACATTATTTTATTACTGAAGTATGATAATATATAATATAAGGCCATGAGTATCCAGATCTTTTTTTAAATTATCAAGGAATTCAATGCCTTATCCCAGTGTAAGTAATAGTAGATGTGCAATTCATATATTGCTTTTATTATATCTCTACAGCTTGCCCTAAGAGCAGGTAATGAAAAAGATGAGGAGTCAGCTGATACTGTTGGATGTTGTTCTTTGCGTGTAGAACATATCACGCTTCATGAAGAGAAGGATGGCAAGCCATATGTGGTTGAGTTTGACTTCTTGGGTAAAGATTCCATCCGCTACCAGAATTCCATTCCAGTAGAGAAGAGGGTGTTTAAAAATTTACAGCTATTTGTTGAGAACAAATCCAAGGAGGATGATCTATTTGATAGACTCAATGTAAGTGAACAGTTTCCACATTTTATAGAGGACATTTCCTGTGATGAAATTATTTATCTTTTGATACTTTAGGTTTGGTAAATGTGTACTGACTTAAATTACTGACTCTGTTAATCTCTTAATCTTCATTTCACTCCAATGCGTTCTCTTTTATTTCAGGAGCAGATGCAGGCCTGTTAACCGCTGTAAAAAAATCATAATCATTACAATTTTGGGTATTCCATTGCACCTTTACAATTGTATATCTGATTGTTACGATTTTCATTGCTGGGTATTTGATTATTTTTAGTGGGTTGAATGTTTCAAAAGACCTCATTTTTAGGACCTCAAGTCTGGAACACTTTACCATCATCTGTTCGTCATTCTGAAACTCTGAATGCCTTCAAGAAAAAATCTCAAAACATTTTTCTTTTTCGTTCATACTTTGTTTAGAGCTTTTATCAATTTTGTTCTTTTAATGTAAATTTTGATTTTTTATGTGCCCAGAGCCTTCAAGCCTGAGGGTTAAGCTGCACGTTAGAAGTATCAAATTATAATTATTAATGTAAAACATTGTCTATAGTAATTAAGTGAAAATGTTGCACATTGCTAAACGGTAGTGAAATATGAATGATTGAACGAAAAATATGTAAGGTGGAATATTGAGTCAATGCACTCCTTTTGTCCTGGTTTTTATCTGTCAGTCGAGCCATGAAATGTCACCACTTGAATTTTAGTCATAATATGCCATCTGTGCCCGTTAGGGGGAGGGGACTACAAAAATGCCTATATATTGTAAGTGTTGCATACTTTAAAGGAAGAGCTGGTTTTGGGGATCATACTATTTTTTCACCCATATTTTCCTTGTGATTTCCCCCTCCCGGGGACTAGCAGCCCATTTATAGTAGGGTAGTCATATTATCAGTACTTTTCTGCTTGTGTATGAACAATAGTGTGTAGCCTTGTCTAAGTACTCATTTTATATATGTGTAGTATGTCTAAGAATTCACAAAAGACTAGATGTCTGACCAAGGTTCAATTTCTCAATTGCAAGCTGATAACACCAGATACTTAGCTGCCATTTTCGTTCTGTGCTCTGTGGGAAAAAATGTAAATTTGTGGTATTTGTTTTACATTTGCACGCATGGAAAACACATACACTTCAATTTTGTAAGCCATGTTTTTATGTATGAGCAATAATCTTTGATCTACTCCGGTGGACATTTTTTGAAGAAGAAAGAAATTCTGATCAAAGTTTTTTTGTGTCCTTTTCTAGACAACAATCCTGAACAAGCATTTGCAGGATTTAATGGAAGGCTTAACGGCAAAGGTTTTCCGTACTTACAATGCATCCAGAACACTCTCTGAGCAGCTTGAGCTTCTGACTAATTGTAAGTGACGAGGGACTATCATTTTTAGGGTTCTTTGTTCCCTCCTTCTTTATCTTTTACAAAATCTTTAATATTTTATCATATTTGAGGGATTTTAACGTTTTCATTTTTAATATTGCCTACTTCAATCCCATGAATTAATTGAATTATAAGTTAGATATTTTTAACTCGACCTCTTTCTTTTTATTCTTTCAGCTGATGATCCTGTTGCTTCCAAACTTTTGTCCTACAATAGAGCCAACCGGGCAGTAGCCATTTTGTGTAATCATCAGCGAGCAGTCCCAAAGACATTTGAGAAATCAATGGAAAATCTTCAAAAGAAGGTAAGGAGACATTGATTGTTGTTACAATTCATTAAATCTTTTGAACATTTTAAGCAGGATTGAAATTCTAGATACTCTGGTCTTAGCGCAATTCCTCTAACCACAAGGCCTTATAGCCTCAATCTCCCCAAAGTATTCTTCCCCCTGACTATAGTTTAGTTTACTTAATTGCTTGCACTTACTTCTCACCGTGTCTCAAAGCCATTGTCTTATATTCATCACCAACTAACTACTACAGCTGTTTGATCACTTCAATTGAATAGACATCATTGGTTGTGAAAAGATTACGTTTGTTATGTTAGTAATAAATTGCAGTCATTGAGTTGTAGAAGATCCAATGGCATATCCTGTATGCAAAATTGATATTAGAACGTGTCAGGTTATGAGAAATATGGGGGTGAAGAAGGACATTGTTCAATCAAACATCATTAGCTCACTGGAGACGTTGCACTTGGGGGCACCATTTTTTCCCAGAGAGGCATTTCATGCACCCCTTGCGAGCATTAGTTTCGGATATATTAATGCAAAAAGTATTCCTGTCTTATACCGGGCTCTCATCATTTCTTCCGTTTCATGCAAAATTTCGCCACAATCGGTTGGTAACTTAGGTAGTTACTGTGCCGGAAGTGAAGCCTATTTACTTTCACTTTCATTCCTGAACAAAGCAGACTCACTTGTTAGATCATTAATTTGTGCATGACTGATATCAGGGATCACAGTTTTCCGCGGATTGTTGTCACCGATGTCGCGGTTAGTGAACTGGGAGCCAGCGAGGTGGCTCTTTGTGCTTCAGGGTATCATCTTGATAAGAGCAGAGCTGCCAACTTTCCGGTCTCGCCAGAAGAAAAAAAAGGGTTCAAAAACTCCGGTCCCTAGGCAGCCTGACCAGAACCCTGGCGAGAGAAAAATAAACGCTTTACGATGTGCGTGTCCGTGTTTTGCCTTGAGCGACGTGAATCTCTCTCTCTCTCTTAGCTTACCCACCGCGCCTCCTTACAGCTACTTTCAACCCTGTTCCAGCACATACAATAAACACCCACAAGATCTCTCTCTCTCTCTCTCTCTCTCTCTCTCTCTCT
>JASKDV010176969.1:0-12953 GCA_032466395.1 Aegires albopunctatus
TAGATAGATAGAGAGAGAGAGAGAGAGAGAGAGAGAGAGAGAGAGAGAGAGAGAGAGAGAGAGAGAGAGAGAGAGTGCAGGAAGCTAAGTAATAGTATGGTTGTGTATCTGTCTGTGTGTGTTTCTTGAGAAGTCTGTCAAGGGCTTTGGGATTATGTAATGTCTCTTAATTCTTAGTAGTTACGCAATGAAAATGTGACTGGTTAATGATCGATGAAGAACTCTTGAGATTGGCAATGCCGACAAAAATGACACAATCGAGGTACATGCCATAATGTGGGTTTACGCCCTGACCAACATGGCAGAGTGATAAGACTCACTCTAGAAAATGATAAGTATAAAATGCTCAATCCGCTCACTGACACTGGAATGGACAAAACTTATAAGAGCTGCGTTTAGCAGCTGTTTATCTTGAAAATGTCGGGATCATTTTGCCATTATGGTCTTGACTGTCGGACGTTGGCTGCCACAAAAAAGAGCGAGAGAAAAATTAGTAATAAAAATAATCCGGTAATAGATTGTTCTGGTCGTTTATTTTGATTTTGTGAATGAAAAATGAAATCAACGTCATTGGCTTTAATTAGTAATTTAAAGTAAAGTTTTCCCATTCTCATTACTGGGCGTAGAGGAAATCAGGAGAAGAGTCCCAATTTTTAAGGCATACGGCTTTGTGTGGTAGCTTATCATTGCTTGATTACCATTGCTTATTTTCGCCGGATCTTAAGTTCTAGCTACTCATTTATTGCTGGTTCAACAGGGATGCCTCGAGAAAAATCTGCCGGGACTGGGGGTTTGAACCCGGGGCTCGAGTTTAGTAGCCCAATGCTCTGAGCTACCTGGCCTTCATTAGTTCATGGTGAAAAATTAGTACTTTATGCTTATATAATTATAACAGGATGTTAAAGGCAAGTGGTAAACAGCAAATTAACTTTTATCTGCTACCTATCAAGCCAATGGTGAAGTTAAAAATAGATTTGACAATTCAGTCACTTTTAGAAACTCGCATCACAACTTTTAGAAATAATTAAACAAACAAAAAACAAAACACAAAAATGGATGGACGTATCTAAACATTAGTGATGAGAAGGACTTCAGAGAAAATTGAATGTAAGAGAGGAGAAGTTTATGTAAGAAGAAGTTGGACTTCAGAAGGGACCACCCAAGCTGGGTTTAGCAATGATTATAAAAGAACATAGGGTAGAGGAGATAATAATTAGTTCTCGTGTTATTTCCTAATTCAGACCGTTCGTTTTATTATTTTAGATTTATCTCTCTGAACCAGCTGTTACTCGATTTGATTTTACTTTAAAACATCGTCTTATGAGAACAACACTGTAACCATTGAAACAGTATTGATGTTACAGAATTGTTGAACTCAAATGCTAATGGTGATTTAAAATTTGCCACGTCAGACAGGGTTTTCAAAGTAGAAGAAATCGGTCCTTTGAGCATACACCAAAGCAACATAATATTATAAATTAATGAACGAAATGGGATTATTTTGGCATAGGGACCGAATATCAGCGGAGCTTGCGAGGTACAGTCTGCTGGGGTCAAAAGTAGTCCCTGTATTACTGAACCGTGGGAAAGTTAGCTTATTACTAGAAAGGGGGCTTGTTTACAAGAAGGAAGTCACAACGATAATGCAATATAATCATGCGATTTACGTCATAAGTATTTATTTAAGAAATGTGTGTTCTTTCGACCTATCCCATAATTCATGATCGTGCAATATTACTTTTCTCATAATTCATGATCGTGCAATATTTATAAACTACATCACATGAGCTTTATTAAGGATTTACGGTGCAAATACAGGGAAATATTGCACCTAGCAACGTCGATTAAAACAATAGAGCCAGAGTATAATATTACTGTAATAAGCATTTTGGCGCAACCAATAATTTGCTAGTTGCAGTAGACATTATTAAAAGTCAAATTATTATTTTCATTGTTGTAATGTTGGGATTTTTATTTTGTTCATCACGAAGGAAATATTAAACACTTATAATGCATCGACATTAGATTATGTTAAATAATGAAGAGGTTAAGCTAAGTACTAATTTATATTTGGAGTTTCCGTATTTTATTCTCTAGTTCTAACATTTGAATTAATCATTCATTTAGCTCCTGTAGTTATATATCGGTAGCGAGGGCCCGCATTATGCTTATCAAGAGACCAGTTACACCATCAATATGCTAGCTATATTTATGCAAGCTGTGCATATTATAATATTCTTATTGCTGCCGGATGAATGTGTCCTAATCCACTTTGATCACCTGCTTTATTAATATTTTTGGTTCTTTGCCTTGACTAATATCACATCCATAAAGTTCCTTTGTTTGAGACGACAATTTTTGAACTAAACAACCTGTTGGTGCAAATGGCGGTTTATAATGACATGTTCTAGGACTGTCTGATGATCATTACCTGGTCAGGAAAGTTTAAATGGATTCTTACATTATACATATGCTTATCGACAGTTAGTAATTGAGAGGTTGGTTGGTTTGCGTATTCTTTAGCCAGCAGAGGAATGTTTTATCACACCTCCTATTGCTTTATAGCAAAATATACCAGTGAGTTAAATTATTAAGGATTTAGTTTTGATCTATGTCCATCAAAAAATAATAATAAATGGTTGAAATAATAGGACAATATCAATGAATTTGATACGTCAGTTCATCAAAAACCCAATGGCGTTCTGGTTTACACAGTTCAAATACGAAAAATCTCCAGCAGCATTCATCATGATATCACCGACACTGATCGACTGGGTGACATAGTAGGATCGAATACTGATTGGCGAAAATTTTCTCGATGACCACTGTTCATTGGCGATGTGTCCTTAGGTAAGACACTTAGTCCTGCTTACCTCACTCGACTTGAATGAGTACACGGCAGTTAAGACAGCGTTGTCCGTGTCCGATCATAGTAATCGCGCCTAACAAGCTGCAAATCTTATCCTATGTGTTTCTGCGTTGCTGTCGTACAGGGGAGTATTAGTTGTTGTAAAGTGCCACCAGCAAGGCTATGTTGTGGATATGAGCACTATAGAAAAGACCTAAATTTTACCTTTTCTCGAACAATTCATCTATGAACAGCTAAATATAGAAAGATCGATATCTATTTAAACTGAAACACATCCTTTGCTGAATAATACTCCTCGTCCGTCTAGAACTTGTGTACTTTGTACCGAGGCTGTTTAGGAGACAAGTGCGTATTTATTGTTTTGGGTTCGTTCGAATACCATTGAAATCGTTCGTTGTAGTTAATAATAAAAACCACCAATGTTAGTACTAGAAAATGCTACTCGAGATTGAGTGAAAAGTTAAAACTGGTCAATTTTTCACTCCTCGAAAAAAATGTTATGGGCACGAATAATTAATTGATTAATTAATTGTCCAAAATTTACATACTCTCAATAATTAACATTAGTGTTAAACAATACGATAGGTTACTTACCCTTTTAATCTGGAATCCGGTACTAATCTATTTAAAGGAATGATGTCACTGACTAATGTATTGACGTGGAATTCATTCATAATACGATCCATTGTGGGCTTTTCCTTATTGGTGAGTACGATTCCATGACCCATTTCACCAGCGTGATGAACGTCATTTTCCCCATAGTCGTCAATTAACGGATTGCCCGTTTTTGCGCCATTTAAATATTCCTCTAACGAAATACTCACATGCACATCATTCTCTGCTGATTGGTTAGTTGTAGAACTTGATACTGTTGATTTGCCATTATTTGAAGGAATTTTCATTGGTTTATTATAAATATGCACATTAGAAGGATGTGATTTCGAAGTTTCAATCAAACCGATAGCTAAAAAGTATACGGAGATAATGCCAAATACAATAACAATGGCAATTATCTTTCCACAATGACGGTTGAATCTTAGCACCCGCATGTTGAAGCTATTCACAAAACTTCTCTTACTTCACATACTATATTCTGCAAGTTTGCAACCTATACATGCATGTTGTTAATAAAATTTCTAAACACAATCAATTTGCATGTTTACCTATTGTTTTGAATAAAGAAACACTCGATAATATCCAATGTGAAAATGAATTAGAATCCGAAGAATCCCTCTCATAAATCACTGATAAAGGTTCGTTTGCACTTCAGTGTGGAATTACTAACTCGTGGTATTGCATGCTATCATGCATTCATATTAATCCACCTTTCGCGACATGTTACGCACATGGCCTATGCAATGAATGACTGGCCCTAAGACTCAATGACCGATTAATTCACACGACCTTCTACTGACAAGAAAGACGGCCATTTTTCGGTTACGTTTAAAGTTAGTCTGCCAACTCAAACTTTAAGATCCCGGACATCTCATCATATGTAGCAGACGACAGTGTCAAAATTTTCTTGGTGCGCGGACCGGTAGAAGCGGTGTGTGTTTAGTCTCTATGCAATCTAACTCCTACTCAATACATTGACGAACGATTCATAGACCAACAGAAGAGACGAGAAGGGTTCAATGTTACTACAATATATTATATAGCAGGTGCAAAAAAAGAAAAAAAAGAAAGAGAAGTCGTCATTTTCGTAACAACAATTATGTCCAAACTTCCTAATAATTGTGGCTAATGGCAAAGAGGCAAAGATTTAGATCTATATGTATTTAGAGTTTAATTAGTTTATGTCCATAAGAAATAAACAAAATATATAGGAAGATTACCATATCAATATATAGGAAGATTACACTATCAATAACATTAATGCTGGAATTTTGACGAGATCACCATTTTTATCATTTTCATAAACAATAGATCTCAATAGCCGTTACATTTACAAGCGAATTTGATTCTTGTTTGACGAGTAGTTGTCAAAAATGTTATAACAATTTTAAAACATTCTGAGATCGTTCGATGACCAAAATAGTTGGTTTGAAACGTAGAACCCGTGTGGTAGTTAATGTTGGGTTTTCTATATGTAACACTTCCGTTCACTAACTTAAGGATTAATCGAAGAATACCCGAAAACAATTTAATTAGTGACCTCAGCACAGCAATATAAAACTCTCTCGCTAGAGCTTTTCCCGCATTCAGATTTGTGTGCTACATCTAGGTATTGTTCAAAAATAATTATCATTAAATATTTACGCCACTCCTGAAAGCTTTGGTTCGTCATCCGATACCAGTGTTTCCATGTTCGATAAATAACCGAATTGATTTTTATTGCTAGAATTAGTTTATGACAACTTCGAAAATTGGGAAACTCTTTGATTTGAATATTGTCCCATTATTGAAGTTTCGTAATCTTCCTTCAATTATTCTGGTTTTAGACTAAAAGATAAGAAGAAGAGAGAAGAAAAAAAAAAGAAACAAACAAAAATCAGATTTACAGATCTTTCATTTCATACGTTTGTGCAAATCACCCATCTACTTCCTGAATATATTTAAATTTTATTTTGAAAGTTCAGAGTTTTCTTTCATTATTTTATTCTCTTGCACTAAAATTAAATATATCAGCTCGCATTTAATGATTCCAACCCAAACTGTCAAAATCGCCCATTCTCATCCCAACCCCACCACCTTTACCTTTACTTTCATATTTTTTCTTTCTTTTGATTCTTTTCGTTTCCGGTTCGGTATTTGATGTTGTTACTAATACTAATACGTCATGGTTAGTCTGTCCTGTCTAATCGTTGGGAACGTTTATCTTTTTTTCCCCGATACCGCCGTTTTTAACTCTCTTTTAATACCCGCCACTCCTTTCTAGTCATTCTACCCTGTATGTTACATTATACAGTTTAACTTACCACCAATTCAGAATGAACACCTTTCAAAGAGTCAAATATCAAACAATCTTCATGTTAACAGATTAATGAAATGTCCCAAATGAGGAGTAAATAGGGAGTGAAGATTGGTATAGATAGAAACGAAAGGGGCACTGCAATTCACCGTATTAATATTCTGACGGAACCCTACATACAATATTGATATAAGGAGGAAACTTCACGCACAACATGTAACACAATAATGCATCAGAATTTTACACCTTTCTCTATTATTGTACCTGTTATAAACCGTCGGAGATTAATCAGTATAACTGTTGACTTAATCCCCCCTCCCATTCCCACCCCGCCCCCCCACTCTCTCTCTCTCTCTCTCTCTCTCTCTCTCTCTCTCTCTCTCTCTCTTCTCTCTCTCTCCATCTCACTCACCGTGTGTAAGGTGAATGAAGGTTTTCGTGTAATTACCCACCCATTGTTTGTTCTTACGCTATTGCCTTCCGCAAAATCCGTATGAGTATTGTTACGAAGTATATAGGTCACGATACTGACCAGTTGGAATTTCTTATCAAGCAAACATAATGGCGTGGGCTATTTTATGCCAATGTATCTACGAACAGACACTCGGCGAATGTTTGTGTATTAAACTAAGGTGAATAAATTATTAATCTAAATCTCAATTTCGATGCAGTGACATCAAAATATTAATAATTGTACAAATTTTCAACTCTCTTCTTCTTTTTAAAATAACATTTTAATTATGTTTGATAACTTAATGAAATTAATCAGTAAGCAGAAATATAGCCTTATTTTAGAAATTGGGAATTTAATGACCTTGAGCTGAAGTTAGGCCAAGCAAGTCGCTCGACGTACGTCATTTGTGACGTCATTTGCAATTTCTTTTTTCTTAAAAAGCAATCCAGGAATAAATTAAAAAATATTAAAAAAAAAAAATTCCTTTATTTTCATCCACATGTGAAAATTTGTTTTACAATGGCATACATATTATGAAATCAATCGTACATAAACAATCATTAAATAATACAATGATAATTATACATAATAATGACACTAAATATATACAATAAATTTCACAACAAGTCATTGTTGGTTGCCGTAGTATAAAACAGCGCTCTGCTCCCCCCGATTATAAAATCGGTACTCATTTATACACCTGAGTCGAGTGAAGCAATCGGAGTAAATTTTCTAGCTCAAGGAAAAATTACATTGGTCAAAGCGAGATTCGAACCCGAGCCGCTCAAACATTTGCAGGCCGGCACTCCAATCCACTCGACCATTGCGCCTCCTTAGAATAGAAGAGTAAATCTAGCCGTGCCAGAACGAGGTTCAAGGTTTCTTTTTTAGGTTTTTAGGGTCGCTGGAAGTCCCTTTGGTAGAGCTGCAGGGAACGCCGAGCCTCTCCTATTCGACCGAGAACCGGCCGTTTACTATTAAGGAGACTCCCCGATAACACGCTCCATGTAAGTGAGCCATCGGGTTCACAGCGTCTAGGTCTAATATTGATATTAGATCTAGTTACCATACCCAACCGGAGCGCAATGGAAGAAAGGGCCTCCGAGGTTCAAGGATTCCCGATGCCCATGACATAAATTGGTTGATACAATAATTATTACCATACCCAACCGGAGCGCAATGGAAGGAAGGGCCTCCGAGGTTCAAGGATTCCCGATGCACATGACATAAATTGGTTGAAACAATAATTAAGTAAAATAGAAGTAGTGAGCGACGTAACGAATCTTATTATTATGTCGATAACTGGCTTGGTCTGACTATAGCTGGAGTGTGACACATTGAAGATTATGATTAAAAATATTGACATTTATTTCGCCAATTAAAATTTCTGATAACAGCGGGGTAAATCTATAATCTTACAAGGTAGGTTGAAAGGAATTCATACGATAATCAGATGAAGAAAGTGAGGGGATTAATGTGCCAGCGGTCCATAGACATTTTTTTTCTTTAATTTTATTTAGTTAATCAAGAGAAAATTCACCCTTATTATTGATTGCTTTAGTATGTTTTTATTGACGATTTAACTAACTTATACTTGTATTTAGGTACATCGTGCGAGTGACATTAGATATCAGTGGCTCACCAGTCGTATTTCGATTGATGAACGTTCCCTATCCCTTTTATTTATTGATTTCAAAAGTTTTGTTAACATGTCCACACAAAAACAACAACAGCAACCCCCCAAAAAAAACAAAGCAAAACAAAAAACAAAAACAAAAAGAAAAACAAAAAACAATCCCTAAAATAAAACAAAACAAAAAAAACAACAATAAGTTTTTAAGCTAGGCTAGCTCAACCATAAAAGTAAATAATACAAACATTATTTATAAGAATTATGCAATCGTAAAAATGTATTTGTAGAAGTATAAATTAAAAGAACATATTTCTATCACTCATCAGTTGATCGCCTCTCTGTCTCTGTCTCTGTCTCCTATACTTTGGGCCAATGTTCTATGTCTTTAGAAGGATTAAGGACTGTCGCCACCTCCTGATTGCGGAATTCATAATGGTGATTTTAGATTTTGTGATCCATAATATGGCTATTCTAAATTTCAGTCCCGATGAATACTGGTCCAAATCTACAAATACCAAGACATAACTCCATGCCATAATCACGTGTTCAATAAATCATGAGCTGATGATGTTCAGATGTTACGTATGCGTACTAATGAAGGTCACTGCATAAATGATTGAATAGAATACTAATGATTGGTTTAAAATGGAGTCTATGAGGCATGAGGCTGTAGGCAGGAACTATTCTTACTTTCTAAATGCCCCCCCCCTACCCCCCCTCCTCAAAAACAAACAAACAAACAAACAAAACCAAAAACCAAAAACAAAACAAACAACAACGTAGATTAAAATAAAAAAAATAAAATAAAATAAATTTAATACAATAAACCATGTCCAACGCAAAATAATATGGTCGGCATGATTTCAATATTAAAATAGCATTAACTAATTATTAATTAAAAAAACGCAAACCTTACCAGATATATTTGAATATCAATCAGAAAAGAAATATGATAATTATGTTGTAGCGAGAAATGAAACAAAGTCCTGTAATAAGAATGCGACCACTCAATATGAAAGAAATGTAGATAATGATGTTGTCAAAAAATTCCAAACAGTTTTGGGAGGTATGTAAATTCAAGGTTAAAGAAGACATCTGGAATTGCAGCATTAGATAAAGTAAACGGTGATAAAAATAAATAATGATTATGAAAATGTAGAGTTACTAAATGAATGTAATTTTTAATTTTTTTTTTTACATTTTACAAAAACAATTTAACCTAGATAAGGCGTATAAAAAATAGCAACAATAGTATTTTAATACGTTTTTAATTACGCCATGCTCTTGTTGCATCACTTGCCTTATATTATAGATTACATTACATCTTGGAACGATGGCACAAACTTTAACCAGCCCGAAAAGATTACATTACATCTTGGAACGATGGTACAAACTTTAACCAGGCCGAAAAGATTACATTACATCTTGGAACGATGGTACAAACTTTAACCAGCCCGATGTACGTCCATGTACAGAATATCAAAATTCATTGGCAATGGTTCCAAGCCTTGAGGATTAGATTAAAAATGTTTTGATATAATATAACGTGAGGCTAGGCTTACTTTGCTTCCAAAAGGCTTTTTAAATTATTTATTTCTGGTTGGGCCACCAAATATTTTTACTTTTTTATATACAGGGTCCTTTTACTCTAAGCAGTACTGGTAGGCTGGTATTTTAGCTTTCAGTTTTGGTTTTGAACGAATGGAATAATAATATTATAAGGCCCAACCTAGTATTGATGGAACCATAATATACTCGATACCTTAAAACCAATGTCACCCTACTTGAATGGTATACGCTTATCGTTAAATTATGTAAGGCTAGGCTTGTTCAAAGAGAAAAGTAGAAATCACCATTACTTATTAAATAAGATGGATTTTGGTAACTTCTATATGTATGGACGGCGATAACACTGGCCTCTCATGAAGTTGACCAAGCTGTGTAATGAAAAACTTAATCAGGTGTGAATGATTTAAAACCTATTCACCACCGAAGCCCTTCAACATTAATAATCAAAGCAACAGTTGTAGAAAGACCGATATTGATTTTCAAGCCGCGATTAAGGGGGTTAGAGCAAAGCCAACAATTATTGTTTCTCACGGCTGGCATTCAAAATTAATTCCCATGATAGTATCCGAGCTGTGTTTGTAGTCAAACAATGAATATCAAAATATGATATGTACAAATTATTTACCCGTACTCACTTCTTATGACGTAATCCCATTTTTACAGAAATTCTGCCAAGACGATTTCACGGACCATTAATTGCTTTAAACATGACATTTTCGCATTTTGCTTTTTATAATTTCGGCCTTTTTATCTAGTCCTTCATTTCTTACCTTTAGTACGAATTGTTTTCTGATCTGGTGACGCACGCTAGTATTTTATTGTTTTTTTTTTTTAAAAGAGCGATTTTTCATTTCCGTTTTTGTACTATTGTTGATTTTGATCCTAATTCTCTTTACTATGATAACAACTTTGCTATTGTGAGATCTGAGATGAGGTTTCCTATGATTATACTCTGGCTCTATTGTTGTAATTGATGTTGCTAGGCGCAATATTTCCCTGTATTTGCACCATATTTCCCTGTATTTGCACCGTACATCCTTAATAAAGCTCATGTGACGTAAACTGTACGATCATGAATTATGGGAAATGTAATATTGCACGATCGTGAATTATGGGATAGGTCGAAAGAACACACATTTCTTAAATAGATACATGTGACGTAAATCGTGTGGTTATATTGCATTACCGTTTTGACATCCTTCCTGTAAACGCGCCTCCTTTCTATTAATAGCCTACCTTTCCCACGGTCAAATACAGGGACTACTTTTGACCCCAGCAGACTGTACTTGTGACCTAATTTAAAGTGACCGATCTGTCAACGACTAGGCTATCTAATTATTATAGTAATTAATTATTCGCATTTCTACACAATTATTTATCACTAGCTGGATGCCCGGCTTCGCACGGTTGTTGTTGTTGTTGTTGTTGTTGTTGTTGTTGTTGTATTGAATTTAACCCATGTCCTCTACTTTGGTGATACCAGGGTTATCATAGATTGCCTTTTAAACAGCCCAGGGTTCTTTTACATGCGTATATTACATATACACATGGGACCTCCGATATCATAGTCCGTCTCCGATAGGACTTGGCACTCTATACCCTAGCAACTTAAGGATAAGGGGGCAGAAGGGAATCCGAAAAATTTTTAGATTTCAAATTCACGCCTGCACGGGTTTGAACCAGGGACCTTTGGCGTGGTAGTCGAGCACCTTAACCACAAAGCTATCCGCTCCCCCACACGGGAAAAAGAGTATGTGGATATATTCCAATGTTAAGTGATAAGGCAAACCATCTATACTAAGAATAAGCTTTCGCTGTCCGTTCCGCTAAAGTTCAATTCGCCGGATCTAAATAGATCTAGCTACCCATTCATTGTTGGGTCAACAGGGACGCCACACACATAGACATCTAAATAATAAGTGAATAAATAAAGGAAAATAAAATAATAAAAAGTTGATAAAAAAAATTGAAGATAATGAAAAACTTGAACACAATAAAAAATATTTTTTTAAAACTTTACCGGGTCCGGCTTTGAACCCAGAGCTCGCCGCTTGGTAGCCCTACAACCTATTAATAAAGCCACCTGGACTGGGGGTAAACTCGATTTTCGTTTAATAGAAATAATTGGCCTTTTGATGATGGATCCTGCAGGCAAAATCTTGAAGCCTTTTTCGATCTAGATCTATGTCAATGTAGGTCTACCCCCAGTGATACAGAACCACAAAATCTAAAGTAAAAATATTACTCCTGATTTGAAAAGTGACTTATTTCCATGTATAAACTAAAATATTCACAAAAATTAGGCTCAATTAAAATAAATGCACTGAAAATTAGTCTCTGGGTCACTTAACGTACTATTACATTGGGGGTCATAGACATAGGAGAATACTCTAGACACCCTGCGGCTAAAATTGAACAATGACCATTATTCTGTGGGATCCACTGAAGCGTGGGATCATCTCCATTGTGTGGTTTGTTCGGAAGGTAGACGTCGACGTTTGCCTTGAAGTGGGAATCACCTTTAAACAAATCTTCACTCATTTACACTCCTGGCATTATTATTATTATTATTTCTGGTGGCTGCCAATGTTAAATGAACTGTGCATTCTACTACACTCAAGTACTACAAACTACTGTTGGCAACTTGTGTGAAATCAATTGTACTCACCTTCCGAGTTGGCTAGTGTGCCATAAAATGGTGGACGAATGACAATACATTGCAAAATATTTTGTTGAGAATAAAATCCTCGAAAGTCGATGATCATTTGGAATTCATAGGGATGGAACAACTAGGAAGAAAGTGAAAATTTTAGAATCTAGTGAATCTTTTTGTTTGGGCTGTCGTCAGAAACTGGGAGAGCGATACTACAAAACCAGATGAAGTGATAGAAAAGTTATCTGAACTTGGGGATGGCAATGTAGATGCTACGAGGATTTATTGATAGCTCAATAATTGTTACATGAACATCCGAGCAGCAGATGAATAAAACAGCAACCAATTTTTGGATAAGTGGAGGAAAGAAACTTTAAGAGAAATGGGAGAAGAAAATAAATCACCAAAAAAACAAAAAAACAAAAAACAAAAAAAAAACAACAACAACAAACAAACAAAAAAAAACAACATTTATTCTGCACAGCCCACATTCTTTTGGGATTTCATACATACACTATCAACGCCATCAAAAAAATTGTATAAATATACAAGCCAACAACTCAAACATCCCATTGTTCAAGCTCTGAACGATGCGACAGATTTGTTTAAGCTTGTCGGAGATTTCATGGATCTCAGAAATCAGTAGATAGCCTATTGGTGCACAAATAATATCAAATAAACTATAAATTCCTATAGAGACAATCGTTTTAATGCGCTGTTTGGAGTTGTTGCGCAGGTGTTACACCATCACGAAGATTTTTTAAAGATCTTCAATGCTGATTGCTTTCCAAACTTACAATTTCAAACAATTTCACAAGAAACAACGAAGAGAGAAAGCAAAACGATGAGGGATGACATGAAAAG
>JASKDV010176980.1:0-12951 GCA_032466395.1 Aegires albopunctatus
TCTCTCTCTCTCTCTCTCTCTCTCTCTCTCTCTCTCTCTCTCTCTCTCTCTCTCTCTCTCTCTTTCTTTCTTTTATGACATGACACGGCAGTCCTTGAGATAAAGCACTTTAGATATGAAGTGCTATTTTACATTATTACAATATACTCCAGAGTGTCATTTCTTAACACCCAGAGTTAACTGTTGTTGTATTGAATGTACCCATTTCCACAACTTTGGTGATCTCAGGATTTTCCAAGACTGCCAAGGGTCCTTTTACATTTTACATGCATATACCCATGGGATCTCCTAGATTACAGTCCATCTCCAATGGGACTTGCACTGATTATATCCTAGCAACTTAAGGATAGGGGGCAGAAGGAAACCTGACAAATTGGATTTCAAATTCAAGCCTACACAGGTTTGAACCAGAAACCTTTGGCTTGGCAGGCAAGCACCTTACCTACCGAGCTATCATTTCCCCCCTGAAATAACAGGGTTTGACTGGGTTTGATAAACAACTAAACAAGACCCCCTTTCTTTTTCGAGTTACTAGAAAACATAACTTGACTTATGTGGCTACATACTTCTACGCACTTTCTTGGTATATGATTTATAAGTCTATTTATCAAGTTTTTATTTATCATGCAACTAATATTGACCTCAACTTTCATTTTTATTTCATTTTTGTGTTCCAGATGTCCTCAGTGGCTACAATGGAACCATTTTTGCCTATGGTCAAACGTCCAGTGGAAAAACACACACTATGGAGGTAAGGCAATGGAACACATGTCATTGGGGGATAGAATCATGCTGACACAGCAATGTTATTATAATGCTTCATATTTTCTCTTGATTATTTGCCTCATCACAGTATGCCAGTCACAGACTTGCTTTATGAATTTGTTTCAATTAATGGTGAACAACACCCCCATATACACACACAGACACCAGGGTTCCCAATGGGTCGGGAAATAGGGAAAAGGTCGGGAACTCCAGCTTATATATTCCAGGTAGGGAAAAGGTCTGGAATTTAGTGAAATGCACCTTAAGGTCAGGAAAAGGTCTGGAATTTAGTGAAATGCACCTTAAGGTCAGGAAAAGGTCTGGAATTTATATATTCTGCCTTTTCATGTCATCATATATTTATTTTTGAAGCTTGCCCCGCACCACCAATATTCGGCACATGATATTGTAACTACTGATTACCGGGTTCAAACAAGATCGTCCGGTCAGTACTTCCGAACATGTTCATACCAGGCAGTAAAGGCCCTTAAAAAGTAAAAAAATATTTACCATAAGTTATCATAGTTTAGTATCTGGAAAAAATTATGTTGGGTCTTGAAAAGGTCTCAATTATTTTTTTTTCAAGTGCCATGGGAACCATGAAACACACACTCAGAAAAGAAATAAAATAAAATATAATAAATAGATTAAAAAAATATTTAAAAAAGAACAAGCCCTTTTCGGTTCTCAATCGTTTGAGATTTTAAAATATGGATAGTGGTGGCTCTGGGGTTTTATATTCTGAAGTGAGTTGTATTTGAATTTAATTTGAAAACAAATATAAACTGATTAGTAGTGTTTGTCATTTCGTGATTATTTTTTTAATTTGGTAATAGGAGAGACGGGGGAAATGAGGGTTCAATCACAATTCAGTCAAATAAGATTAAGATTCATTCAGTGTTTTCTTGAGCTTCCTATGCAATTTCTTTCCACTAATTTATTTATCACATAACTGTCCACAGGGTGTCATGGGAAGTGAAAACCTCCAAGGTATCATCCCTAGGATTGTACAAGATATTTTCAACTACATCTATGGGATGGATGAGAATCTCGAATTCCACATCAAGGTACTAAAAACTTTCACTTTTCTAGTGGTTATTGCCAATGCTCTAAGTACTATACAATGGCTTCACTTTCCCTGGCCAACAGCAATAAAGAACCCATAAGACAAGACAGGCAGTCTATTAGGTATGAATACAATTTTTGGATGAATACAACGATGACCTGATAATAGCCAGTCAATGAGGTAAAAGGGATAAAGAGCGTTACCTTAGGACTTAACGCAGATAACCAGTGATTTTTGAGAGAATGAATTTTAGGGATTCAATCCCTTTATGTTACCCAGCTGAACTGTCAGTGATGAGTGGTGCTGGAGTTTCTCTTGTTTGAACTGTGTTAGTTATAATATTCGGTCACTGACACCCTTAATAATAATAAATAAGGTTATTTATAAAGTGCCATCTCCTGTCTTTTGATTGTCCTGTTAGTCACTTCTCTCTTAATTTTTCGTTTTTAAAAATATGTTAAGACTATACCAAAGGACGGCCAGGGGGACCTTAACTATCAATGTATTCATAGTGTAGTATCATTTTTTAAAAAGGTGGGACATTTTTCCAAAGAGCCTTATCTGTAGATTTTCTACCCCATGGCTAAATTCGTCATTCTTTTTTTATTTTAAGACTACCACTGTTAAAAACGAATAATAATATAAGCGATACATGCCAAAGAAAGTTATGCATTACAAAAATAGGTCTACTTAAGGTGTCTAGAAGAAAGGAGTCGAAAATCTACATTTTGTGGTGGGTGTATTTTCTTTTCAAATGATTTTATTCTTTCTTTTACTTTCTCCCAAACAGGTGTCATACTTTGAAATCTACATGGACAAAATCAGAGATCTGTTAGATGGTAATTGATTTTAATTTCTGTAAATTAGTGGACATATATTTTATAGTTAACATATTTAAGGTGTTATTAATTTATTCATTGAGATAATTTATTTCAAACTTTTTTTTCTCTCTCCACTAAACCTGAATATAAAGATGGCGCCTCTCTTCTTTTTAGATTGCGTTTAACCCATTTTTCACATAAAATTATTTTATTATTTTATGTTTTTTCAGAGTATAAGAATTTAGAAATTGTTTTTCCAAAATTGTGTTTTTTTTTAAGAATCGAAAGATTGTTGTGTGATATGATTGTTTCATTTCATTTTACAGTTACAAAGACAAACTTGTCAGTCCATGAAGATAAAAACAGAGTGCCCTATGTGAAGGTAAAAATAGTCTTTCTGTGTTTATGTTGCATCCATTCTGGAATTTGATTGCGTATGTGACACCATTTTGGATTCAGAGTGGTAATTGATGAAAATGAAAACTGCTTTGAGGTTCTATTTTAATTAGCTTAGTAATTGTTGCTTTGTTTGGATTTTTTTGGTTCCAAAATCATGTGCAAAACCCATTGATTTTCTGTCCGATTATAGGACTGTTATTCCCATCATCATTACAGAAGTAACTTTCTTTCGTGAAATTTTGCCAATGAATTTTTAAGATTGACAGTAGGATATAGTTTTGTATAATATTTCCATAGGGCTGTACAGAAAGATTTGTTTCAAGTCCCGAGGAGGTTATGGAAGTCATTGACGAAGGCAAATCCAACCGCCATGTGGCTGTGACAAGTAAGTTTGAACCTCTCACTTTTGTAATTTGGATCTTGTTGATAATTTGAAATAGATTGAGTTTTTTTCTACATAGGAAAGAATGCTGTGCAAATACGCAATACCTTCAGTTTTATTTACTTGATCTGCTATTTTACATTTTGGAAAATTCAATGGAACTCTGGTGATATTGGCAAAACAGGAATTCTGTGGTGCCTTGTATTACCTGATAAGCCACATTTTAAAAATGTGAAGTTATTGATTAATTAGACTGATCTGGACCTGTTTGATGTGGTCTAAGTTCTTATTTGAAAAGTTTTTGGTTATATTTTTCAAAAACCCCTCAAATAATTCCAATCCATGCTTATTACCCGAAAAGTGTGATTTTTTAAAGTGTAGCTAATCAGGTTCATGCATGGCACCACAGAATTTCATTAAAAAACCCAGATTTTTATCTTATATTTATGATGTATGTTGACAAATTTTTACTCTAGCATCTTGCATAGAATCATTACTTTTGGCGCTTTATGTTGGGGAGGGTACATCACATCCTTTGATGTTGATAGGATTGAGTAGATTATTAGAAAAGCAGGGAGGGTGATAGGAACGAGAAAAATTGATTTCAAAAGTTATTTAAAGGAAAGGGATTTAATTACAAATGGAAGTTATTAGTAAAGATTCATCTCATCCTCTATATTATGAATTTATGAATAGAAAGTTGGACATTGGACGTTACAGTAATCCTAAAGTTAAGAGAGTAAAGATATAAGATATCTTTCATCCCTAGATCTATCATTAATTTTAATCACAATTTTAAAAGATAGCAGCCATTTATACTGTGATATTAATTACAATGTACTTAGCTTTAGATACATATAATTCTATCTTATTTTAATAACCATGCTTTGATCCAGCTATATATTTTTATTTTTCTCTGTGTATGTATGTATATTTATATAATATCAATGGGAATTTTATGTATACTAAATATACTCCTTTTGATGCCTTTTGAATGTCATATTTTTATATGAAAAGAGCGGACCTGTACCTAAATTGCTCTGTTTAAGGGACAAATAAGATTATTATTATTTATGTTATTGCAGCAGGTGATGCTTTCATTATGAAACATGATAACTAGCTAAATCCAACAAATTCTATAGCTTGATTTCGTAATTAATTGAACAGACTTCTGTCTGAAATACATTGAGCCTTATTCTTTGACAACTTCAAGAAATACCTTATGACGTATATTTTCAGAGATGCGTTTCATTGACAATGCATTACATACCTGTCTACTGACAATTATTCAAAGGCCAAAGCCCTCATTTCAGAGGGGTATTATTATTATTATTATTATTATTATTATTATTATTATTATTTATATTATCATCATTAAATAGTGGAAATAAGTAGAAATTTTTGTTCCTTTTCCAACTCACAGACATGAATGAACATAGTTCTCGAAGCCATAGTGTATTCCTGATCCACGTCAAACAAGAAAATGTTGATAGCGAAAAGAAACTCCATGGCAAACTTTACTTGGTAGATTTGGCTGGCAGTGAAAAGGTAAGATAATAATATTTAGACATAGCACAAAGAAGACTTGCCTAGCATTATGAAAATTACGAAAATCTGAAGGGGGAAACAAAGAAAAGAAAACTCACTGCTGGTAGAGGGTCATATTTAATAAAATCATAGAATCTAATAACATTGTTAATAATTTATTACCCTGAATCATTTGTTTAAATTTATTCCAAAAATCAGGTCAGCAAAACTGGAGCTGAAGGATCTGTTCTGGATGAAGCCAAAAACATCAACAAATCTCTGTCTGCCCTTGGCAATGTCATTTCTGCTCTTGCAGATGGCAATGTGAGATAATTTACCAATACTTTTTGTTTTAATATTAATTTTGTAGTTTAAAATCATCTTCTTCGTCATTTTAACATCTCAAAATGTTAACATAAAGTTCTTTCCAAGAGGTCCTTTTCTTAGTCGTAATCATTTGCATTAAATGCGTTTTGAAGATTTTTCATAGATATATCAGTTGCACAATATAAATGCAAGAAACCTTGCTACATGAAAAATACAATCTTCTTCAATTTTATACGGGGGTTTGTTGTTTTGTTATTTTAATGACATTTTTATAATAGGAGGAGAGTTTCATGATCACCACATCATGTTTTCTCTTCAGAAATCTCATGTTCCATATCGAGACAGTAAATTGACTAGGATTCTGCAAGAGAGTTTGGGAGGTAATGCCAGGACGACAATGGTGATTTGTTGTTCCCCGGCTTCTTACAATGAAAGTGAAACTAAGTCTACACTCATGTTTGGACAGAGGTAGGACATGAAATTCAATCCTGACCTCCCCTCCTTAAAACATGCAGAACTTACATGTTTTTATGGATAAAAAGAAAAAAATATATATTTAGCTGTATATTATATTTGATTTTTGCATTTAATATGTGCATGTTTAAAATAAATTTTTTTTTTTTTTTTTTTTTTTTTTTTTTTTTTTGGTTTTTGTTTGTTTTGTTTTGTTAGTATGACAACCCATTATATTATGACTTGATGCTTAACTCTAGTAATTTAGAAAAAGATTTGTCCCTTTAATTTTTGTTCAATTTTGGGTTCAATCAATGGCCATTTTTTGTTTTAACATGACAGAGCTAAGACAATCAAGAACGTTGTAACAGTTAATGAAGAACTGACAGCTGAAGAATGGAAACGAAGGTATGAGAGGGAAAAGGAGAAGAACAGCAAGATGAAGCTGATCATCCTCAAATTGGAAGCTGAATTACAAACGTGGCGTAGTGGTAAGGAAATGCTTTCAACTTTAATTATTACTGTTCCATTTGCTTTTAATTGATTTGTCCCTCGCAAAGAGCCCTTTTAGGTTCATTCTGGCCTAGGTACCAACTGCTTACCAAATGATGTGACACTAAATTTCCATCAGTTAAGGCAGCAACCTGCAAGCTGGTGACAAAGGGGGGGACTCACCTACACAAGTTATCTTTCTATCTTATCGCTCTTCTCTTACCATCAGATTACCCGTAATAATAATAATAATAAATAATGGGCTGGTTTGTACATTCACTCAAAAACTATTACTCGTTTTTGTAACGTTTAACATAAATATTTTCCAGGTAAATCTGTCCCTGCGGAGGAACAGGTTGATGTGAAGACGGCGGCCATGGAGGCTGATCCCAACCAGGCTGCTATTGACCAGGCTGCCATGCAATCCAGTTTTGTGGGGCTGGTCAGTGGTGGTGTCAGCGCCATTCCCGAGGCTGAGAAAGCCCAGATGGAGGCAGAGAAGATGAAACTTTATCAGCAGATGGATGATAAGGTATTTTATACGTTTAAGGTGTTCTACTACATCTATAATACTCTTCTCTGTTGTATTTTATGACTATGGTGGTCTAGGTGTATGATATTTTACCTTTATAGTGATCTAGGTTTATGATGTTCCACCTATATAGTTCAAATCTAGGTTTATGATGTTCCACCTTTATAGTATTTCATGTCTATGGGATTCTAGGTCTGATCTCTTCTACTTCCAGAGTACTTTATGTGTGGTATTCTTTGTCCTCTATGGTGTTCTAAGTTAATGGTATTCCACATCTATTTCGATTTACATCTTTGTTGGCTTGAGTCGTTTAAGTTTTGATTCTTTGAAATGTTCCTAATATCGTGATAACAATTTTTTTTTAAAATAATTTACTATCTTTTATTTTGTATAATAGTGGCTGATCTGCACTATTCAGTTGTATTTTTTTTAAAAAGGAAATTGTTGGAATAAATTTTAAAATTTCACTCTATTTATATTGGTAAAAGAATCTTACCAAATATTCAGAGCTACATTAAATTATGTCTAAGTGTGGCATGACATTTAAAACCCTGAGATAACCAATCATTGTTTACTGGGTTGAATAACCAGACAACTAAATATTAATGATAGTTATATTTGATTACATATTATGTGAATATCATTATGTCTTGAAAGGTGTTCTATCGCTCTATGACTTATCTATGACAAAAATTGTTTTTGAAATTTAATGGCTCCGGTTATTTTCTTGTTAACACCATTAGTGATAGATAATTCTTGTTGGAAAGATTTATTTCACAATATGTCAATCTTTTCAGGATGATGAAATCAATAACCAAGGCCAGTTGATTGAGAAACTTAAGGAACAAATAATGGAACAAGAAGAGTTGATTGCCAGTGCAAGAAAGGACTACGATAACTCCCAGTCTGAACTTGCCGGCATTCAAACAGAAAATGAATCTGCCAAAGAGGAAGTCAAGGAAGTACTTCAGGCTTTAGAGGAGCTGGCCATGAACTACGACCAGAAATCACAGGAAGTAGAAAACAAGACTAGGGATGTTGAAAGTCTCAGCGAGGAAATTAGTCAAAAGGGAGTAAGTCAAAAAATTTGTTTTGTCAATGTCATGATTATTATGACATACCACAATTATTGCAATGGACTCTATAGAGTGAAACTTTTGGGGGGCTATTATTATGATGCCTTCTGAAATGAATATGAAAATTTTGCTATACTATTCCATTAGTATAACTATTCATAGAAAGAAATCAATCTTTATCAACTGGAAAATAGTTTGTTTTCTTTTAAGTATCTACAGCACAGCATATATTTTTAGATTTTAATGAAATGCAATTTAATTTACATATGTATTATTTTTTCCCTCTCAAAGATTAAATTAAACAGTGTTCAGGCTGAGCTGGATGCTCTCAAGGATTCCTCCACGCATCAGAAGAAACGAGTCGTAGATATGATGAGCAGCCTTTTGAAAGACTTAGGAGATATTGGAGCAGTTGTTGGTGGCAGTGCTGCTGAGAATAAGGTGCGTTGAAATGTCAAAATCTGTCAGAAGAGAAGGATTTTCATAACTGGATGAAATAAAGTTCAAAATGTTCAGAAAAAATTGTACTTTCTTTGCCAAAGATTTTGAACTTAAGCTGGGTTTTTGCCTGGACCCACACAATTGTGTATATATTTTATGTCTAATAAACTGCATAAGTGGAAATCAATGTGACTTTGATAAAGGACCTGTCGTTTGTATTGCAATTTATAATCATGCCTATTTATTATATTGTGAATGTTTTGATGATGAAGAAAATGACAAAAAGAATTTATATATCATAAATCATCTTTGTCCTTATCAGCCAAATACAGGAGCAAGTGAAAAGTTAGAAGAAGAGTTCACAGTGGCTCGTCTGTATATTAGCAAAATGAAGTCTGAAGTCAAGACCCTTGCAACCCGTGCTTCACATCTTGAAACCACCCGTGCAGATAATGCTAAAAAGTTAGAAGATACCACCAATGAACTGTCTGACTGTCAACTCAAGATTCAGCAGGTAGATATGACTTTTGTCCTCTTATGTTTATTCAGAAATCTTGAAAAATGATAAGGACATCACATAGCAATGTCAATTAGTGTTGGCTACATAACATTGTTTTGTTTATGAAAAATTATAACACTCAAAATATTAAGAGACATTTTTTTAACATATGAAATTTGACTTCTAGGCTTGTAAATTTTACATTTGGATGATCCGATTTTTTTATTCTAATCATTGATGCTGAATTTGATGAGTATTCATTATCCATTTTTCAAATAGGGTTCATTTTTACTTTCTTGCTTAAAATCTTAAATCTTATCTCTTTTAAGTATGAAGCAAAGATGTCAACATTGAGTGAGACTATCAAAGATGGAGAACTCAAGAGACGACAGTTGGAGGAAAGCGTAGATTCTCTCAATGAGGAAGTCGCAAGATTCAGAGCTAGTGGTGAGATTTTTTTACACATTTTCTTTTCTCTCATCCCCAATTTTAAGATTACTTTTCTCTTTCAATGATAAAAAATTATTTTTTTTTAAATAATGTATTTAAATGAGGTCTTGAAGTGGGAAAAGGAGTGGTTAATTGAAGTTCAGTTGTATTAATTTGTCTGCGGATATTATTTTTGTGTGACTTAATACTTTTCTTTCCTATTGCACTGCAGAAACTGTTCATGCTGCTGTCACTCAGAAAGCTCAGGAGGCGTCTGATAAGCTTCAGTCTGAGATAGAAATGAAGAAAGCTTTGGAGAACCAGATGACAAGCCATAGGGAACAACACCAGAAACAGTTATCCAACCTTAGAGAGGAGATTTCTAGCAAGCAGACAGTGATTGATGAGTTGAAAGAGTAAGTGGGCCCTCTTTAACCCCAAGAAAGAATAGTATTCAGGAAAGAACAAGTCATTAGTGCCATTTATTTTAATATGTATTTCTTTTTTAATTGCCTTCCCATTAAGCTATTAGTAAATTTTATTCATTCTGACTTATTTGTTAAGTAAAGACAAGGGTGTTTTAAAAAAAAATTTATTTAAACTATGACAGCAATCTATCAAAATAGAACTTATGAGAGTTATGAAAAACTTCTATCAAAAAAAGGACCTAAATAAGAAAAGACGGGAGCAGTAATATGGTTGGAATTTGCTTTTAAAAATTTGTTTTCTAGCCTATAAACAAAAGCAAAAATGAATGTATACCTAAGAATGTATATTTCATTTATGCTTCCTTAACTTTTGGTAAAAAGTTAAAAGATAATGAAAATTGCCTTGATGTAAATAAATCACTAGCAAATTTAATGTCTGTGTTCCATCGTATAGAACCAACCAGAAGATGACCCTTGCCTTGGACAAGATGCAGGGCGACTATGACAAACTGAAGCAAGAGGAGGCTGAAAAGACCAACAAACTTGCTGATCTAACACTCCAGATGGAAAGACGGGAACAAGCAAAGGAAGATCTGAAGGGTCTGGAAGAAACGGTAGCCAAGGAACTGCAAACCCTTCACAATCTAAGAAAACTTTTTGTACAAGACTTGCAAAACCGAGTGAAGAAGGTAATGTACCAAAAAGTGTATATCATCATTTTATGAGAATTTTTCCACTCTTGTTAGATTAATTGTGTTGTGGTGCAGGAAAACTTGTTGTCAACAGAGGTACAGCTAACCATCAAGTTATAGGCTTTAAAGGTTGATTTTTAAAACAAATCTAAAAGATGACATCTCAGCAACCTTGTAAGATAGTACCATGAAATAAAAAAATGAAATAATAAGGATTAAAATTAACGTTCTATTATTTTTAGATAAACTCATAATAAAGGATTTCACGAGTTTTCTCAACTCAATTGGTATCTAATTTGTTTTTATGTTCTCAAGTACGTAAACCAGCGCAAATTTGATTAATTTATATTTAGTAATTCAAATCCTGTTATTAATTTAATTATTTATAATATTAATTGAAGTGCGTTTTTCTAAAACCCAGTAACTACAGTTAGGATGAATTTTACAGCCCTGTCTTTCAACATCAATATTACAAAATGGAACACTTTTGAAGTCTCAATATCCTTCAAACCATGTGTCATGTATTTAATTTTCAATAAAATGTTTCAAAGATAATGTTTTAATGTCACATAGCAAGGTTGGGTCATTCAAATTCAAATTTTTTGTCTTTCTTGAAATTGTAAATGTTATTTGATTTCATTGTAAAGTTGAAAAATGAATCTGCCTAGCATGGTATGACAGTTCTTGATTAAATCTTGATATGGCTACATCAAACAATTGGTGGTATGATGTTTCAAACCCTGAGTAGGTAAATGATTGCGGTTGACATAGTTTGATAACAAAAGAAAAAAAATTAAATGAATATATAAATGGATGTTTAAAAAAATAATTTAAATGAAATAAAAAATCCCTTCCTCTCCTGCCATATGATTCCCCTTTTATTTCTAGAAGATAACAGATAAAGTCACAATGTTTCAAGTAAATTTAAATGTCTAATAATGTTTCAGTCTGCCAACAAGAAAGATGATGAAGATGATGAAGAGGCTGGAGGCAATGTCGCCCAGAAACAAAAGATTTCCTTCTTGGAAAATAATTTGGAACAGCTGACCAAAGTGCACAAGCAGGTAGGAGGGCATGTAACCCATGTTTTTACTTTTATATCTTTTATACCCTTGAATTAAAATCATGAATAAGACAAAGATGTCAATATATAATTAATTATCCTTAAGTGTTTGTGTTTGAATTATGATATGTAATCAAAGTTAGATGGCAAGAATATTCACATTTCGTAATATGATAAAAAAAAATTATTATTTGGATAATTATCATACCATTACAGCTTGTGCGAGACAATGCTGATCTGCGGTGTGAGCTTCCCAAGCTAGAGAAAAGGCTAAGAGCTACTGTAGAACGTGTCAAATCATTGGAAACTGCACTAAAGGAAGCTAAAGAAGGGGCCATGAGAGATCGCAAGAGGTGAGGCTACCCTAATATTTTCATCTGCTGTCTTTTTGAATTAGTTAAAGATAATTGTTAAAAAGGGTATAGGAATGTCCCTCTCTCACGGCAGATGATTATTATTAATTGCAAAATATAGAGGATGTTGGTTTCGTTTGTGGTGTTTTTTCCCTCTCCTTTAAAAATACATTTGCTGCATTCATCATTCTCCCTCTCCCCCTTCCCCATTCCTTCTCCCAGATTTTATTTATGGATTTTGGTAATTAGTAAATCAGCTGTTGTAATCTTCAATCATTTATCTTTTCCACTTTGTATTTTTCTTTCCCTAATTGTTTTAAACCATTTGAATCCCAGGTACCAAATGGAAGTTGATAGGATCAAGGAAGCTGTCAGACAGAGAAATTTAGCTAGAAGAGGACATGCTCCACAAATTGGTAAACATTTTCGTGAAAATAAATTTCACTTTCAATGCTCACTTTTACTCTTAGATCTAGAGCATTATTCTATGCAACAGAAAAATTACAAACTTTCACTGAAGACAATATTGTATTTTTCTATTGTCGTGAAAAAGCCAAATAAATAAAGACAATTTTCTTAAATGATTTATCTTTGATCCCTAGGTGAGTGTGCTTCAGTCATCTTTCTTCCTTAAAAAAAAAAATGCAGTGTATTTTTACAAACCTTCCCAAGTACAAATGGGCAATAACTCTCTAAAAGACTAATATTCAACAAATCAAAGTTGTCGAGTAAAGTTGATGGATGGGATCTTATTTTATGACGATGGAAGAAATTAAACATGTTAATGCTTAATCTTTCTATCTTCCTTCCTTGCCTTATAGCAAAGCCTATACGTCCAGGCCAACACCCAGGAGGCCAATCATCCACGGGCATCAGAGGTGGAGGAACAATTGTGTCTGCCAATGGGCCTGCTGCAGTCAAAGATTATGCATAAAGGTATCGAAACTGGATCAGATGTCAAAACTGTTATCCTAAATTTGTATTTATTTATTTACTTATTTTGGGTGGTTGTTTTTGTAGTGCTTGACCTTGCCTATAAATTTTTTTTTTTTAATAGATTTTTTTGTCAACTTCAATTTAATTTTGATGTTCATCGTCAATTATGATTAGATTAATCATTTGCATTTCAATCTTCTTCTTCTTCTTCTTCTTCTTCTTCTTCTTCTTCTTCTTCTTCTTCTTCTTCTTCTTCTTCCTCTTCTTCTT
>JASKDV010176991.1:0-12949 GCA_032466395.1 Aegires albopunctatus
TATGGGGATATCTATTTGATTGTTAATTGCTTTAAAGAATATTACAACTTTATTTCTAGCTCTTTGTTCCTCTAAAGTTGTCCACTCCAACTGTTTCATGTTATGTATTGTGCTACCATGTTCATATGAATAGTTATTAGTCACAAATCTTGCAGCATTTTTATATACTTTCTCCAAGCTATCTTTTTGGGTTTTAAGATGTGGGTCCCAGACACAGCATAATATTCATGTCTAGTGCCTTTACCACAGTAGTTAATCTTACCGTAAGAGCGCCCACACTTCTAATAGGCCTACAAACAAAATCAACAGTCAATCATGTCTCCTTTCAGTGTCTTTTGCTTATTTCTTTAACGCGTTTGTTTTAGACAGTTTAAGCCGTACACCCTCTGATGGCATCTTATGAAGTGTAGTTGATGCGTATCTCCATGCATCTTTTCGTTTCATTGGGCATATCATACTCCATTTTTATCACGTGTCTAAAGCAGAGTGGCGTATCTCCATGCATCTTTTCTTTTCATTGGGCATATCATACCCATTTTTATCACGTGTCAAAGCAGAGTGGCGTATCTCCATTACAAATGGTACTATAAATGTTTTGAAGTAAAGCGTTCATTACTTTTGACATGCACAATTTTGAAAGTTTTTTTTTCCCATTTTTCTCGGAATTGAAAAAAAGGGAGATAGATCTAGTCAGTTTACCTTTGCAAGGCAGAATTACTAACGTCAGTATCAAATGGAATGCATTATATGTCAAACTTTATATTTCAGTCCACTGCATTTCTTTTGATGCTTGCAATTTTTGTTATATCATTTGTATGTTCGTTTACAAACGATTTGTATGTTCGTTTTTTTTATATTTCAGTCCCCATAGAAATGGCAGTGTTTGTCAGGGAACATCTCAACTATTGGTACAGCCTGAAGGCCTACTACTTGGCCAAAACCATGGCAGACATGCCGTTTCAGGTAAGTAAAAAAGGAAAGAGCATTCTTATATAGCGCGTTCCCACTAAATGTGCTCAATGCGATTTACAGTGTTCCCTGGCAGCCCATTGCAAACCAAAACATTCTTAACCCCTGGTGGGACATACAAAAGTGCAACCCGATGAAAGGCTCTTCACTCTGGCATACTGACAAGATCTTCCTCTACCTATAGCCAGGTACCCATTTCACACCTTGGGTACTGTGAGGAAATGCATGTAAAGAGTCTTTCCCAAGAACTCAACATTGCGTGCAACCGGGATTTGAACCTGGGACCTCTCGATCACTAGCCATAATGTCTGTCCACTAGTCCACGATGCCAAGTTCTCCATCACATTATGTGATTAATTTCCTATTTTAGTTCTATTAAAATGTTTAAACGGGAAATAAAATAAAGGACAATACTTTATAACTGCTTATTACTCATTTAATCTTTCATCATCATTGTTATTATGAATATGATGATGATTATTATCATTATTATTGTAATTATCGTCGTCATGATCGCCATCATTGCCATTGTTATTCTTACTATTGCCATAACAGATCATCTTCTCCCTGGTGTATGGTAGCATAGTCTACTGGATGACATCCCAGCCCAACGACTTTGTCCGCTTCGTCATGTTCCTTACTCTGTCCACCCAGACCTCTTTGGTGGCTCAAAGTTTGGGACTCTTGATTGGAGCCGCTACCTCCTTACAGGTTTGTCTTGAGAGGCAATAGGTTCTTTGTGGTCTAGGATTGTTTTTATGATTATTGATTATTGCCACTGTGTTCCTCATTGTTATCATCATCATCATCATCATTGTTATCGTTGTTGTTGTGTTTTTTAATTGTTATTGACTTCTTCTTCTTCTTCTTCTTCTTCTTCTTCTTCTTCTTCTCCTCCTCCTTCCTCCTCTTCCTCCTCTTTCCGCCTCCTCCTTGTATATTAAATATTTGCAATTTGCTGCTGTGAAATCCTTCTAAGTTTTGTAGGTTTTAACCCTTATCACGCACCTCCTCTCGGTCATTTAGTGTGTTGAATGTTCTTCTACCCTTTTGAAGTGTCATTTTAGAGTCATAACAATTGTTGTTCTTGGTCTATCGTACCATGTTTTCAACTAAAGTAAATCATCATTGCTTTATGGCTTGGTACATTTTTGTTACCCCTGACAATATTTCCAAATAGTAACCATCTTTAGTTTGGTCAGAGACAATGCAGTTCTGTTGTCTTTACTCATAGAGTGAATTGTTTGTTATTATGGTAGGAAAGCAAATGACCAAGAGTATTCTTAGTTGCCTGCGGTGAAGGCTGTCCTGTCTCCATTCTTCCTATTGGTGAAATGGGAGTGAAGACTCCAATACTATGTGCTTACAGGTACTGCTGCTATGGGGGAATGAAAGAATACAAATCCTGCTAATGATTATACTCTTATTAATATCTTACCAATAGTAATCCATATTAAATACAGTAAATCAATGAATGCAAAATTTTTCCTTCTCGTCTTCTCAGGTGGCCGTGTTTCTTGGTCCAGTAACAGCCATTCCCATCCTATTGTTCAGTGGCTTCTTTGTGGCCTTTGACACGATTCCCAGCTACTTACAATGGCTCTCCTATGTCTCCTACATCAGGTAAGAATTATTATTATTCTCAAGGTTTATACAGGTCTTTATTTTAAGAACACATCGTCCATTTCTTGAATATATGTATATACCAAGACCTCTCGAAAAGGTCTTAAATCTTGTTTACCAAAAAAAATACTGAAATACCCATTACAAAATATCCTTACCAATTTTTTTTTGGGCGGATCTGCTCATAGAAGAGGTAATATTTGTTCGTTTTATGTGATGCAAACCTATGATATGTGTGGTGGACTGGTTGACTAACATTGTTTAGAAGAAAGGGAGAAAGAATAATGCCTCTTCATTTTTTAGATATACAGCTTGAGTTTATTAATGCGATTTCTATGAATGATATCTTCTGTTTTTCATTTTCTCTCTTGTCATTAGATGCCTCGCTTCCGATCAAAACATTCAGTTAACCTAAAAGTAGATAATCTAGAGTCATAGAGTTAAACAATATAATGAAATTCAAATACAAAATAAATTATAACAAAAAGGCAGTGAAAACCTTCTTTACAGAATTTTATAACATATGGATTAATATGACAAATGTTGGTGCAGATGAAAAAAGCCATTTACCATTCAAATTTGTGAAAGTCAGAAATATGTTTGAGGTTCATTAGAAAACTTATATTTCTAGTTTGAAGAATGGTTGACAGAGGCGTCTTTTTAAAAAGTGTATTGTAATCCTTGAATGTTTTAATGCATGTGTAGTTTCTTGTTCTTTTATAACCCTACTTTATCTAAGATATAGATTTGTAATAGTTCTACATCAAATTTCGTAACCATTATAATATCGCAGTGTCTGCTGCAACCAGGTGGTCAAAATAGACATTTGGTCTACTGCGGCTGGGTATAACGAAATCATCCAATCAGATGGCCATTTAGTTGTTGGCATAGGCTACAGTTCATCAGTCAATTTATCGCTCGTCATTTATCATGGCTGACCTCACAATCCCTACAGGTGAAGACGCCGCTGACCGCATGTGCAACAACACAATTATTTGGCATAAGTCCAACGCATGGCAGTTGTCATGTGTCTGCTTTGAGTTAATTGATATTGTTAGTGGGGCTTATTTTTAGTACTGGGTAGCTGATTATTCAAATCCTAATTCAACCTGGTCGCAAAAGTCTTTAATCACATTAGGCCTATCTCATCCAAATACTTTGTCACAACAGTCCCTTTACTATGACCCTATACACATAAGGCCTATCTCATCCAAATACCTGGTCGAAACAGATCTTATGCTATGACCCTATACACAATAGGCCTATTTCTTCCAAATACCTGGTCGCAGCAGACCCTATTCTATCACTAAATTACACAGTAGACATTCTCTCCTCCAAATACCCGGTCGCAGCAGACCCCTGGTCTATTAGATCACCCGTTGCAAAAGCTTCGTCCTTATAATATACCATTACCTTTTTCAACGAGTCCGTTTCGTTTTATATTGATTTTCAGTGTATTCTATTCCCTCATATTTCTGTTTTTTCTTTCTATTTCCATATCCCAGGTACTCATTTGAAGGGACCCTGCAAGCCATCTATGGACTGGATCGAGGCAAACTGGCCTGTGATGAAGAAAAGTGTATTTTCCAAGAAGGAACAGATGTTCTCAAACAGATGGACGTTGAACATGCTAGATTCCACGTGGATTTCATAGTTCTCTGCACTTTTTTCATAGTACTCCGTGCAGGATGCTACCTCGTTCTACGATGGCGTGTCAAATCGCAAAGATGAGGAACGTAGCCAACTAACTTTCTCCTTTCCTGGCACGCATCCCCCACTACCACCGTCAACTTCCACTCCTGTCCCGCACACTGGTTCATAGGGCGTTACCGTCACCAAATCCAAGAATGTGGCTGGATTCTTAATCTTGCTATTTTTTTCCTTATGATACTGATCACTACATTGTTCATCAATGTTCTTCTCTAATTCAATTCATTGTGATAGACTTTTTAATTCACCCGTCTTCTTGACGTCAAGGAGGACGGACCGCTTCATTACCTGACTCCGTTCCCTCTATATAGATATTTCACAGCCTTGAAAATCAGGCCTGCTCCAGGTAATGATGTCTCAGAGAAAGATGGATTCTTTACTTTATCACCTGATTGACCTACCAAAAATCAATTTGCCAGCTGGAAATATTTTCATGTTTAAAGCATTTTTTCATGCCTGGAAAAAATATAATTTCTGAGAGAAACTTTAAGACAATTATTAGCCTGGAATTTTATGTTTTTCCATGCCATGGTAAGATTTTACCTATTACAGTGGAAATATTCCAGAGATTTATAAGCATACTGCATAAAATGTAATGGTAACATTTCCCTAGTGGGAAATAAGGAGTTATTCCATATTGTTCATTTGTCTTTATTACACGTGCATACATCCCCTGATGAAGGGATTTGCTCTGTTTCTGTGGGTGTGGGTGTGTGTTTTGTTTTTTCTTCTTATGAATTTCATGGATTTCCTTTCTTTCTGACATCTTTCAAACAATTAAGACGATGCACAGATTTATTGTTTTGGATTTATTTTTCTTTCTTTAAAGCACAAAACTACTGTCATGACTGGCTTAAAAGGTGTCTTTCTTATATTTTGGTGTTCAAGAGATATTTATTATAATAGTTCATGTGATACCATGGCTGATTTGTTGGATTTGTTGCCTGGCAACCAACATGGATGGAGTTTGATCAGTCACTGAGTGATTGAGATTAACTCTGTTCTTATGAAAAATAGAAGATCCTGGCCAAAAGATTTGCAGTAAGGCCCGTGATTTTGGCATTCACAGGATATGTTTGGCACAACGCTTCATCAATACTTGAGAAATTTGGACAAGCATCAATTCAAAAAGACTATATTGCTCCCAAGTTTTAAAAGAAATATCCCTTTGTTTTCATACATTAATTTGAAATTATGGACGCTCTCTCCCCTTTTTTTATTTTTACTTCCAAGGGGGAATATTGGATGTATATAATTGGATTCTGTGATGGATGATTTTGATATGTACAACAATGATGCCAATAAAGGTGAACATTTCCTTTTATGACAACAAATCCGTTCCAAAAACACAAAGGGAAAATACTGGCTTCCGCGAATCATCCCCCTTTGTCATGTTTCTATTGTAACAATTTGTGTTTTCTTTGTTGAAATTGTGGAATGTGTTGTGATTCTTTCCTTTTGGGAGAAAGATGATGGCTCTTTGATGATATTATTATTATTATTATTATCATTATTATTATTATTATTATTATTATTATTATTATTATTATTATTATTGTCATTGTTATTGTCATAATTATTAATATTATTATTATTGTTATTATTATGATTATTATTATTATTAATAACATTAACTGTTTATTATTAACATAATAGTAATAATTATTATAAAGTGAAAATCTTTATATAGCCCACCTATCCACGGCAGAGCAGTGCTCAAGGGGCATTTCAATAACTTATTATTAAAGAACAGAATTGTTTAACGCTGAGCACTGTTTGTTAAAGGTTTCACTGTAATGGTAATAGAAATAAAGCTGTCTTTCTTTTAGCATTTACTCATGGGCAATTATTTATTGTAGTTAGTTACCTACTACAGATATTGGAGTATGAACTCAGGCTTACTGTTGTAGTGTGATGTTAAAGATAGTCGGGATATTGTTGCTGAGTAAATGGGAAAATGTTGACTTTTTGTTGACTTTTACTAATATATATTTCATTTCCTGTATCCTTCGATCGTAGTGAGTAGAAAAACATTTGGTCCTCAGGGAGTCAGTGATGATTATCTATGATTACTTTGCCATTTCTTTTAAGAGTTTAAATTCTTATATTATTTATTGTTTTCTTTCATAAATTCTTACTGCCGAGAATAAACTGCCTAGAATTATACTTCAGAGGGACCAGTGCATTGTTGACTAAGTGCAGAAAAAATTTACTTGTCTGTTGATATTATTTTATTTTTGTTGTTGATATTTTTCATCTGTTTAGTCTCAGCTATCCTCATAACGCCATATTTTTTTACCATTGCAAGCGGATGAGGCAGAGGATAAGAAAATTGCCAATAATTAAAAAAAAAAAATTTAGATTGTTATTATATATATTGATTCTTATCACTAAATTCATGTACCGGTAGTACATTTTATTTCATTTTAATAATAGGCAGTACTCCTTTCATGTCTCATCCCCTTTCTGTGTGGCAATGTGGTCTAGTGCTAGATATTTGGGGGATCGAGAGGTCCCAGGTCTGAATCTTGGTTGGGCACGATGTTGTCTTCTTGGGAAAGACTCTTTACATGCATTTCCTTACCGTACCCAGACTAAAATGGGTACCTGGCTATAGGTAGAGGAAAATCTTTTCAGTATGCCAGAGTGAAGCGCCTTTCATCCGGTCGGACCTCTGTATGCTCCTATATGGGGTTGAGAAGGATTTTGTATTGCAATGGCCTGCCAGGGAAACTTTGTAAAGTGCATTGAGCACATTAAGTAGGGTAGCGCTATATAAGAATGCTCTTTACTTTTTTCTTTTTCGCAACCTTTGCAAAATGCAAGGATCAGCATGGTGTCAACTTAAGGGCTGCTATATGTGTCGCGGTTGGGAATGTGAATACCTCACTGGTTTGGGATACATAGAAATAGAAGACCTCATTTTGATGCCATCTTTGATTTATATGGCCTGAAACACCAGTCAGAAATGTAGTACTAGTTTTTTTACTACTAGTACTATTTTTAAAATCATTTTGTGTAACAATGATATTATTGATACCCTGTACAGTCACTATATTAGATTTGGTGAATTTATTTATTTCAGATTTAGTTATAGGGTTTATGATAAGAGAAAATATTAGTAATATTAGTGTAAGTAAACATTAGGAATTTTTCTTTTCTTTTTTTAACAATTAAACACTGAGTCATGGCAACAATTTTCTTTATCAAAGCATCCTATCAAAATTATTCTGTGGTAGTATTAACATGTTAAACCTCAATAAGATTTCTTGAGCACTTTTCCTTTCTTGCTCAAATCTCTTCTATTATTGATTATTTACTTGATATTGATTAAAAAATGATGTATGGTTATGATTTTCCTTCGAACACATCTAATCACAAGAATCTTCTTCTTCTTTCGACTTTTCCCATAAGGGGTCGACACAGCGGATCAACCTTCTCCATTTTGTCCAGTTCAACGCATCCCTCTCTAGTAGTCCAGTTGACACCATATCTTCCTTTATTCCATCCATATACCTTCTCTTTGATCTTCCTCTTCTCATCCTACCTGGTACTTCCATCCTTAACATTCTTTTGCCGATGTACTTCCAATAATAAGAATAATAATCAAAATAAAGACTTGCTATGATACAGTTTTTCACTTACATCTGTTTGTTGTACTGCTACCAAATGTTGTAAGTGATCACTTCCTGTTTATCTAGTGAATTAGAAGCAGAAAATTAAAATAATTGATTTAGATTCTATTGATCATATTCAAATATATTTCACTTTCAATGGGTACAAGTCAAATTGCAAAGTCTCCAAATAGCTTCTTAGACCAAAGAAACAGGAATTTACTCATAGAGCTCTTTTGGCCAATTCAGCCTTCTTAATAAACAATTTAATTATAGGTTTGTTTATTTTTCCCCGCTTTTTTTCTTCTTCATACAATGTTGCTGTTATAAAACATGTGAGATCACAAGGACAAAGATGTGTGATGAAAGACTGGAGTCAAATGAAGTACAGTATTATATATCTATAAAGTTTGCCATTAAACCTGTGCAGGCTTGAATTTGAAATCCAATTGCTGGGGTTCCTTTCTGCTCCCAAACTTTAAGATACTAGGATGACATGATGTCAAGTCCTATCGGAGATGGACTATTATCCAGGAGATATAATATAATATACGAATGATAAAAAAAACCCCAACTCTTAGCTGACTATAAGGCAGTCCTGGAAAACCCTGAGATTACCAAAGTAGCCGAAATGGGGGAATCCATGCAATAATTACCATTGTTTGATGCTGATAGTATATATGTGTGGCGGCGTAGGAAAACTCTTCACAAGTAGCTAGGCTTGCTTTTGAGATATAATATGGACTTACAAAGTTGAATTTTGGGAACTTCAACAAAATATTGTGGGGTTTTTTCTGCTTTATTGGTTCTACATGTTCATTGTTTCTGAAATTTTAATTCTAAATACCTTGTGTTGCTGAATAACTATCATGGCCCATTAAAATTGTTCCTGAAAATTTAAGACGCAGTTTTCTCAGTTTTGCATTTTGCCGACTAGGTATCTTAAGACAGTCATATCTCTGCAACCGTTTAAGATATCAACATAAATGAAAAAACACAATACTCATTGATTAAAATTAAAATGCATTCATAGAAGAAACATCTTGGATTTTGACCAATGTAAAGGTGTTTCTGTGCCACCACACATATTGTACCAAGATTGAACGTGTGCCACCATACATATTGTACTAAGATTGAACGTGTGCCACCACACATATTGTACCAAGATTGAACATGTGCCACTACACATATTGTACCAAGATTGAACATGTGCCATCACACATATTGTACCAAGATTGAACATGTGCCACCACACATATTGTACCAAGATTGAACATGTGCCACCACACATATTGTACCAAGATTGACCATGAAACTGTGATGTAAGAGTTCCGCAACAAAACTCATTTCTTTTCCATATTTCTAGCACTGAGGTAATACCTTTTTGTAGTTGATAATTATAAATAATACTTTTCATATACATATACCTTTATTTGGATGTGTTTTGTCACTGTTCCCTTCATGAATAGTTAACTGGACTAGCAGGTTGATGGCAGAAAGGAGGATCATCTAAGAATGGGTTCAAGTAGAGTCTGTTTCACAGAAATATTGGTTTTTGTTATTGTCCGTTTTTGCTATACATATATAGGTTGTTTTCTTTTACCAATATGGTGTAATATAATAATGATAATAATAATAATAATAATCATGTGATCTTTGACAACAAATTGAGGGAGTTCACCTTAAAGAATATAAAATCAAACAACATTGCTAGAACTGATGGACCACTCTGGAAATAATAATTGTATGGAGTCTCCTCATTCATAAATATAGCCTTTGTCTTTCCATACTGTATGTATAACATCTGTACATAAAATAAATTGGTATCTGTGTGTATGATATTCTGTATATATAACTTGATCATTTAAGCATGTGTATATTTATAAAGTAACGCAAAGGACAAAAGCCACAACACTGCCGTTTTCACCCAAAATGCAGTACACGTATATGTATGTTTATTGAGTAGAGAAACATACCGCATTTTGGATACAAACGTCAGAAAATGTAACATGTTTATTACTGCTGTATAGTCTAATACTGTACTGGTATTGATATTATTATTATTATTATTATTATTATTATTATTATTATTATTATTATTATTATTACTATGATTGCTGTTGCTATTATTGTCATTGTTATGTATTTCTCTCATCAACACCTATATGTGACATTATCTTTGCTTCATTTGTTTGACATCGTAGTAGTAAGGGTGTGTATTCATTGCTGTGTTTGAGTTGGGTTTTTGTTTGTTAGCATTGTTATTGTTTTTTGTTTGATTTTTTTTCAAAAGTATATTTATTACAATATTATTTGAAAACATCTCATGGATAATATAATAACTTTGAACGTTTATTAGTGTTAGTAATATCAGTATATATTCCTAGGATATACTACTGTTTTTCCACATGTGGTCTACTCACGTGAGGAATCAATTTTTTCACATTTTTCTATAATTGCTATAGAGGATAAAAGAACAAGAAATATAATATATAGATAGATAGCTTAACTAGATTAGACCAAACAAGACATAGTCGACGTTTCAGTAATGAACCTTTATCAAAACTTTACCAAAATGTCCACTGTCTTCTTGTTTGGTCTTATCTAGTTGAACTATCTATCTATATATTCCTTGTTCTTTTATTCTATTATTGCTCAATAGTGGCTTTGCATTTGCTATTGCTATATCTGCCGTTTTAATCCAAAACGCAGAATATTAGTGAGTATAAAGAGACACATTCTGCGGTTTGAATTAAAACGGTAGATATGTGTACTATAATTTAAAATTGTTCTATTCATTTTTCTTGCTTTCATATGACTATTTCATTTGCCAGTCAATACGACCTCTATTATTTCATTCATCTGACTAGAGATACTGCCCCCAAGCTCAAAATGAATTGCTTCTCCTTGAAGAAAAACTTTCATTAGATGAAATTGCATTAACCTATTAATATTATTTTTGTATTTCAGGATCATGATTATTTTTGTAATAATATATCTATATGACATTGTATGACTATTTTTGTATGGAATTTTGAAGTGGTCACCTATGTGTCAGTTTTTTGGTGTGCCATCTAGGCTGATTCACCTGCAGCAATTTTCAATATGCACACTAAACTGGGCGACTGTTAAAAACTTTGGTAGAGAAGGAGACAGTGCATAAAAATATAAGGAGAGATCCATGTAGACAAAGGTTCATTTTTGCCCTGATGGCCATCCCTCATTTGTGACATTACTCGATTAAAAAATATATTGGGTCACCTGCTATCTAGATGGACAGAGTACTCTTGTACTCAAAGGGCATTAGGAAAATCCTGGGTGGTCTCTACCATGCATGTTTTGGGCTTGATGGCCATCTTACATAGGTTTTTTTGTTTTTGAGAGATGGTGTTTTTATTTTATTTTTTTATTTTTTTCTGTAGATCATCTCTCCATTTATTAACCTTGATTATTATATATGTATTGTACTTATTATCTTAATTGCTGCTTCTCCTCCTTAGTGACTTTTTTTCCCTCTTCTATAATCTATATCTTCTATTTCCGTTTTTATCTTTTCACTATCTGTTACGATATGTTAATTTTTTCATGGGCTCTGAGTAGTTGCCAGAAACCTTAAAATCCAATTAACGAACTAAATATATGGTTTTATACTTTTAGGATCTCTATCAAAACTGTTGCATAGTCCCTTGGTTGCTTGGTGATTTGATAGTTCTTTGTGTGAATCAAGATTGGTAGCAAAAATATCAATTCTCTTAAACATATTATACAAATTTGGATCTTCATAATTAATAAGCTAATATAACACATGTACATGAACTAATATCTAATCTACAAATATTCCCCTGTTATTCTCTTTAGTTTTTTTTTTACCGCACTGATAGTAACGCTTTATCTAGTTGAGTTTTGTCATATTATTTGAAAAAGAAGAACAACAACCAGGTAACAGCTCTGACATTTTCAAATGAAAGGCAGTTAATTATAATGGCGGATGGCCTGCAATTACTACCTTTCATTTGAAAACGGCAGAGCTGCAGTGTGCAGGTGGGAAATAGGGTTAAGTAATGTCGTCTAAAGTAACGCAAAATCGCAAAAAACAAAAAAAGCAGTGCAAAGTATTATTCAAATGTTCTTATACATATACCCGTACTCACCAATGGGCAAATGAAACGAAAGGGAACAGAGAGGAGGACGGTGAAAATTCTAGTTGCTGTAAGGAATAGATACTGAGCAAAAGATCAAACAAAAATTTAAGTTGAATATTTAAAAAAAATTATGACTGTATTATCAATTTTAAAACGAGTTTCATATGTTGCTGTTTAAATCATCAATTCTCCATGTTGAACGTTGAATAACTTACTATTCTTGGTCATATTGCTTGTTGTCAGATGTTTTACACTTACTCCATTTGCTATTTATTTATTTTTTAATCTTTGTTTTGTTTTGTTTTGATTTGTTTGTTTGTTTGTTTGTTTTCCTCTGATGTAGATGTTAATTTTTAAATTTTTTTTTTTTTACAATTTGGTAGGTACTGGTCGTTATATTTTGATTGGTTTTTGTTGGGTTTTTTATTTTTAAAATTTATTTATTAAAAAAAAGAAAGAAGATATTTGCTGTTTTATTATTTATCCTGTAGTAAATATTGTTAATGTCCTTTGTTTATTCAACAATTATTAGGCTGGTGTTGATGAAATTATGATATTCTTATTAAGGTAACAATGAAGCTACCTGATATTTACTCATGTCCTCATTAACTTTCAAGATATTATTAGTGTTGTCTTTTTAATGTTGTTGAAATTATTATTATTATTATTATTATTATTATTATTATTATTATTATTATTATTATTATTACCGGCGGAGGCTTTATTATTATTATTATTATTATTATTATTATTATTATTATTATTATTATTATTAATTATTATTGTTATTGTTATTGTTATTATTATTATTATTCCTATTTTATTATTATTATTATTATTATTATTATTATTATTATTATTATTATTATTATTATTATTATTATTATTATT